>JAVTVY010013839.1:0-53259 GCA_036873755.1 Hanleya hanleyi | reverse complement strand
AATTTCTGAATTCAATAAAACTCAATTTTTTTCGCGCGTCTACGGCGCACTAAATAATACCTAAAACTCCATTTTTCCCGATTTTCATCGAATGAAGTATGAAAACTCAATTTTTCCCAATTTTCATCGAATGAAGTGCGAAAACTCAATTTTTAGTGCCTTTTCATCTTAGAAATAGGAATAGCATGCAAAAAAAAATACATGCAATACCCCCAAAAAAAGAGATTGTGTACGGGCGTTTCAGAGGTATATTTCTTCCAGTGTAAATCTAAATGATGAAAAATTCTTCTGTGCTTGAAAACAGCTGATGCATACACAGGTTTGCAGTATGCATCTCAAATGTCAGTTGTATGGCCAACATTTTGGTTGGCTTTCAGAAAAATGAAAATAAAATGCGCCCTCCATCACGTTTTTTTTCACCCCTCTACAACATTGTGTTGTTGTTGTTGCGCAGCAATACCGAACCGACGTGTTGTGAAAATCAAAGTTCTTGTCTCGCATTTTCGATTACATAATCTATTACAAAATCTATTCATGGAGACACTTTACATTTCTTGACATCTGGCAGCTCTACATATATCATCCCGCCTACTTTCACTTTCAGCGACGTGCAAATGCCTGCGTCTGACTCTCTCCATTTACTGGAGTTTATTATTGATCATCGACGAGGAGTCAACTGTATGAATGTCTCCATGCATAGATCTTTATTCAGTTCTTAATTTTTCTAAGTTCAGTTTTTCAGCATTTTAACTGTTACGCTGCGGCGAGTCGTTCAAACGGCTCTCGTCTTTCTATACGAAAAATGCGACGAGCCTTTGCTTCTGCCAATGCGAGTACAGCGATGTACCATTCTGAAATCGCCTTTTTCAAATTTACCAAGCATGAAACTCGATAAAAACCATACATATATTGTTAGCTAAGCCTGATTTGATTTCTTGAATGTAAACTTGATATTCTGTCTCAGAATAACGAAGTCGGGAGGAAGAAATAAAAATGAAAAATAAAAAAAAAACACCAACGGAGATTTCCATAAAACGTTGTCGAGAAGCCGCCCAGAAAATATAAAATACTCACAGAAAACCCCTTCAAAATATATGATTCTTTGGTATAGTTGAAGTACAGAAGCTCAGTTTATATTTCCAAAGTGCGGGTTTCGATTAAATCCGCTAAACAAACTTTATTTTCAAATTTCTTTCGAGCTTCTGCGCCACGTAATTTCGTTGCGATGAGATAAAATGTAGATAAAATGGCGTTTCCCTCAGATCACCTTGACCCAGTTGAAGGGCTATGGCCAATGAGCGCCTCGATGTAGGTCACGTTACCCCGCTTGTCCAATCAAGGTAACCGATACAGGATCGGCTGTTACCGTTACTAGAGAAACGGGAAAACACCCCTTGCAGTTTTTCGATGTTATCGTCTGTTTGATTGGCCATCGGTCGAAATCACGCATTCAATCAGAAACTACAAGGAATTCCCTTTCCAATGAAACGTCATACGCCCGCATGCAAAGTGGAACAAAACGTAGGCTGTGCGTATAACAACAACAACGCACACATCGCTCTTCCACCACGTGAGTGCAGTCTTTTCTTTCTTCTCGCGAGCTGTATTATCTTTGCATTTCGTTACAGAAACTCAATTTTATTGAAGGAAACTCAATTTTTTCGCGCGCCTACGGCGCGCGAATGTCCGAAAAATAAAATACTCAATTTTTTCATGGAAAACTGAATTTCCAAAAAAACGTCAAAACTCAATTCTTATTTGTTTTTCATCGGGGTTACCCCGATGAAAAACTGTCAAGAAAAACCCCTGATGTGTTCCAACAGCCTCAACAGCCCCGCCCCCTGTACAGACCTTTTGGTCTTTGGTATATGTTGGCATATGTGGGAAGTTGATGCTGGGTCGACATCGGGCCTTACAGACTAGTCTTTTGTGTTAAATGTCGCCATTTTCATCTGACGACGATACAGCTCCCCAATCCCCAGTGTACGAGTTGTCACAGCGAAACAGCTCACCAATTACCAATATACGAGTTGTCAGAGCATTTCCATCATAGCTCTAGATTTGTATCTAATACCGCTTATGCCGGTGCTAGGGGCTGTGTGGTCATATCATCCAAGTTGCCACATGAACAGGTACAATAAATCGTTAGATTCTTGGTATGTGCTTTAGAATAGGTTAACCGGTAGACTATGCTCTGCCAGTATGTCGGCACCTCTTCCCACTTCCTTTATATGTGTTGTAATTCAACAGTAACTTAAATTATGCTGTATAGGCTGAGCTGTTGAAACACCCTCCATTTCCTAGCTCTGACATGCTGCATCGCTTTCGAAATATGGGTACCATGACAGAGTAATAGATCACAGTCAGTGAAGGTTCCTGATTTACATTGAATGTCATTATTGCCATTTTACAACAACAACAATTCGCTGACTTACAGTGAAAAATTATAGTGAAAGGTATTTATTTTTTGTTGTTTGGCATTTTTATTTGCTGGCATTGTTTCAGATAGAATACAGCAGCTTAATTCATACAATCAGGAATAAGAATGGGGTAAAAGTCTTTATGTTCAAACTTTCATAGGGAATATAAAAGTGGCAATTTGACATTTTATTTTTATTAGATTTTTTAATATCGGAGGGCCCACAAAATAAAGTTGGTGTTGCCTCACACTGGGTTTTGGCCATTGGTGAAGAAATCCCTTCTCAGAGGCACTACTACCAGGGATGATTCCTGATTGCTCATCCCCCAGGGGTATGTGCCCCATCCTCTGTCCCATCCTAAAAAAAATTGCCACCACTAATAGGGGTTGTGCCCAAATTGGGGAGATCTAAAGCCCTGTGAGTACCAAATTATGTGTTACAAAATTATCTGGGGAAATGCTCTTCGCCCGTGTTTCACACGAGCTTTCATTAACTTTTTGAATAATGTGTGTTGTTGCATTCATAATTGTTTAATATGAGAAAAAAACAAAAATATTTGTGTATATATATAAAAAAAATATAGGTTGGTATGCAATGTTAAGTGGACTGACCCATGCTCAATTTGATAACCCAGAAATCATAGGGAATAGCCCTAGTTTTGAAGCATATTCATGAAAAATTCATATAAATAGTTTTTAAGGTTTTCTTATATTCTAACTGTTTGCAGATAATCACAATGTCTATCAAATTGGATGGATGTTGCTGTGAAAATTCTCGGCTAAAGGACTTTTTAAGAAAATCACTATCTCTTAACTTCTAGGGAAGGGAGATAATCCAATAGGAAAAACAGGCAAAATGGCTGCCAAAGCCAAAAACCACCAGCGGGCATCCTTAATGTACAAACCTGCAGACAGGAGGTTATATAATTCAACTTTGTAATGTAATTTCAATCTTGGTAAGTTTCCTTTTCTTTCAAATCGCCTACCTGTTATGAAACCATTACACTTTGTAATACAAACACTGTATAATGCCCCTCTGTATTGACAGGATGAGTATGTTGTGGAGAGGATTGAACCGCCTGTGGTTGAAGGAGACTTCAACAAAGTGGTCGAGCCGCTCTTACTGGAATATTTTGAAAATGGAGATGCCAGAGAAGTGGAGGTATGTTCATAATCTTCCTATGAAGTAGGCTCTCATTTGCAAATTGTCCGATAATGAGTGAGCGAGTCAGTCATTTCGTCAGCAAAATGAGGAGAACCGTTGATATTAGAACCTTGATTTTTGGCATGAACGTGCATTAGGGGACTGTTACCAGCAAGGTCTGAGCTGACCTACTTTTGATGAAAATTTCTGGTGATTTTTGATGAAAATCACTTGTGATTCTTACTTGGGCTGTGCCCATCTTAATATCGGCAGGATTTCAACTTGGGGGGTGGGGGATTTTCAAGAGTTAGTGCGCATCGGAGTCATAATGCCTACTCTACTTCGTAGGTTCTATAACGTAAGTCACACTGCCATGTTCATTGACTACTGCTGTAAAACTGTTTTTGGTTAAGATTAATGGGAATGCCAAGTGGACGATTAATTGGAAAACTATTCACAATCAAATTCTAAACAGAATGTATGGTAATTCCTCTAATAATTCAATCACACAATTATAATTCAATCACCCCCAATTTTCAGGACAACATTTGATCAGTGGTTCTAATGAATTTGATCACTGTCAAAAATCATTTAATTATTGGAATGTCGAATGATATTTGACCATTTCGTCAACTTCTGTTCCAAAAAATTTGATCATAACCTGATTTTATGATGGGAAATTTCACTTCCAGAATTATTAGAGAATTGACCATGTATGATCTTAGCAAAATCTGGATGACAGCTGCTGAGATGATGGACTTAGTTTTAATGATGAATCTATCCTACTACATGTAGCTGCCTTTCCAGGTCACTCCCATTCTCATACGCATTGGAAAATCATGTCATAATTGAGTTTAGTAATGTCTGTTTTGTTCCATTTCATAAATCTCTGAAATTACACTTCCAGTTATTGAATTATTAGAGCATTATATATCGGTATACACTTGTTGAGAATGGAGCTGACTATTTTCTGTATTCTTTGTAATTACCAGGAGAGTCTCCGAGGCCTTAACCTGGGCCTACTCCGACCCAAAGTCACAGAGTTGGCCATCAATATGGCTCTGGATCGCAAGGCGACGCACCGAGAATTGACGTCACAACTCATCTCAGACTTATATGGAAAAACACTTAAGGCCGGTGATATTGCCAAAGGATTTGACAGTGTGCTGTCTGGTTTGTCCGATTTGACTTTAGATACCCCAGAAGCCCCAACGGTTAGTGCACGGCAGATTTCACACTATTTGTTACAGATCTCTACTTCTATATTATAGGCTATAGCAGTTATGGTCATTTACACATGTTTTCCCCATAAGTTTGACAACTCGCCAGTGGTGGGTCTTCTCAAATACTTGTACCATCAATATTTTCGGTCAGTCAGATATTCATTTTCAATGCCATCTTACATGTATTTTGTGCATTTTCTGTTCTTTGTATTTCTGTTCCTTGTAATTTGTACTGACTGAACCTCCAATTATCAATTCCAAGTATTCGGTTTTAAAATGGCTGAGATGTTTGTTACAGGTTGTTGGGCAGTTTATTGCTCGGGCTGTGGCGGATGACTGCCTCCCTCCAAAGTTTGTCTCCAGTTATAAAGGAAAGGTGGAATGCCCCCATGCAATGTAAGTGGGTCCAAAATGACATGTCTTACAAGAAAATATTAATATTATGAAACTCTTCGGGTTGTGATTAGGCTGTTGGACAACAAATGGCTGACCGCCTTTATCAAAACATTAAGAATGAGAAGTCTTAGCAGAGTACATGTAGTTACTGAAAGTATGTGTATGTATCAGGGGTGTAATTTTCATTCGATTCCTCCAATTTTAGCATGTTTGGGGTATTTACGTTGTATCTGTGCAATGATGGGTTGTAGTCAGTCCCCCCCCCCCCCTTTCACATACCCTATTTCTTATAATTATTCAGACAGCAAAAGTTAACTTCAGGCATCTGCAGAGAGAAATTCTGCTAGCATACTACAGATTTCACTAGCTGTCTATTTAGGTTTTGAGATGAATAATATATCCATGCCACAGTATTTAGCCAATAGTTGACATAAAGATTTTTTTTCTGCTTCTAAGTCTAAAAATTCTGTTCGAAAAATGAGATGAAATAGGGTACACAGATCATGCATACATTGCGATACCCCATGGTATTAAACAGATCATGTGATAGAACAATCATCCTGTCCAATGGTTGTCTTAAGTGCCTTTATTCAAAGATTTCAAATGTATAATTTCTGATAATATAATCATGCTTTCAACATTTTGATAACCCCGGCTAATAAAATACCATCACTAGCAGTAGTTACTGAGAAATTTTTCGACTTTTTCTGTATCAATAATTTTATCAGCCCATTGCTGTTTCTAAGCAGGAAATTGTACTAGATTGATTAACGTATTAGATTGGTCCAGTTAGATGGGATCATAATTACATTTAAAGCTCTATTCAGAGTTTGTGTTACAAACACACTCAAGTGATTCGATCACAAGAAGTGTATGTGTTGTATCCCACCCCAATATATTGTACTGATCAAACTTATCATTATTAGAACAGGAAGTTGATAGTGCTTGAATTGTCTAGATTACCCACTAATTAGACTGACCTATTTCTGTTAACAGAAAGGCCCTTGATAAGGCCGATGTTCTGCTCCGAATGAAACATGGCATAGTTCGTCTGGACAACGTCTGGGGCACAGGAGGTGGGATCAGACCTGTCAAATTCCTTATTAAACAGGTACCGTTACTGCTGCATCTCAAAACTTGATATGGAGTAGATTCCTTCACATTTCTCCATGGCAGTGTTCATGTTATTAAATTGTAACTAGTACTAAGGCCAAGATCTGGATGCCTGATGAATTGAAGAAAATAAATTCAAAATCTTCCAAGAATGTATGACATAGTAGGGTAATACAGCTAAAAGTCTACAAGAATAGCTGCACATGTACATTGCAGTAACAATGAAATTTGGATGATTGTACCTGTATTTGCTGTTGCATTGAATTCTCATGACGTCCACTGTATTTGTAGATGGTCCTCCTGCTGAAAGAGTACATATCATCTGGGGATCTTGAGGAGGCAGCCCGATGTTTGCGGGAATTGGAAGTACCACATTTTCATCATGAAATTGTTTATGAGGTAATATTCTAACTGGTGGATATTGGGTTGAATTGATCTCTTGTTCACTGTTGTGATGCCCTAAGGGCTCTAGCCACAAGCGGAGTTACCTGTTGTTTTTCAAGGGTGTTAGTAAACTGAGTGTTGTTGTTGTTGTCATTGTTACAGAGTATTTTGGAAATTTCTGGAAAATGTATACCTGAAGAAAATGACTTTCCATGTGAAATACATTTAGATCCTGGACTTGTGTAAATTTTAGGTATTGAGTATACAAGCATGTAAACCAACAATAAAGTGAAACCCTTTGCAATTAGGTTGTGTCACTTTTGGTTATTCTAAATTATACACAGTTTTATTACCCCTCGGCCATTTTGGCCTCGGGGTATTGTCGTCGCCATGTACGTCCGTCCGTTACCGCATTTTAGGCAACACCCTTGAGACAACCACCAAATTTTCAACACTTATTTATCTAGTGCTAAGTCAGACGCCTATCGAAAGTGGCTCCCCTCGGCCCATATTTTACAGAGTTCTGCCCCTTTACAGATATATTAATTTCTGTTTCTGTCCTATATGCCTGAATGTAACCAGCTATATCTGCAGAACTGTGTTCGGTATAGCTACTATATTTTGGAAACTTATTTATATTGTTGTATTCTACAAGCCAACGAAGGATTACTCGCCTCAGCTTATGGAGTTATTCCCCTTTCGGATGTAATAATATCTGATTTTGTTATTTGTTGCTGAATGTATAAGTTTTATCTGCAGATCCGTGTTCGGTACAGCTTATTTGTCTCGGTTCTTATTTCACAGAGTGCCAAGTCAGACGCCTATCGAAAGTGGCTCCCCTCGGCCCATATTGTACAGAGTTATGCCCCTTCACAGATATATTAATTTCTATTTCTGTCCTATATGCCTGATTGTAACCAACTATATCTGCAGAACTGTGTTCGGTATAGCTACTATATTTTGGAAACTTATTTATATTGCTGTATTCTACAGGCCAACAAAGGATTACTCACCTCGGCTTATGGAGTTATGCCCCTTTCAGATTTAATAATCTCCGATTTTGTTATCTGTAGTTGATTGTACAAGTTATATCTGCAGATCCGTTTTCGGTACAGCTTATTCGTCCCGGTTATTTTACAGTAGTGCTAAGTCGGACGCCTATTGAAAGTGACTCCCCTCGACCCATACTTTACAGAGTTATGCCCCTTCAGTGTTCGAATTTAAGAAAAATTTGAACCAGTCCGCCGGACTGGTGAGCCAAAAATGTAACCAGTCCGCAAATATTTTTACTAGTCCGTTCATATTAAATAAAAGATGATGTGGGAACATTTGTCATCATGAATATTTTGTGCTCGGTGATGGTTGCTACGTAATAAGAAATTAATAATTGTGCATTTCTTGAATTTCTTGAGCGCATGTTACCTTCACATGCGCTCAAGAAATTCAAGAAATGCACAATCAGACGATAAACCCCGTCGGCTAGACTTTGACGGTGACTTTGACTGCACGTGTCATCGCGAAAAACACTGCATCAACAAACGCCATTTCAAGCCAAACAATCAGTAGATTTCTTTCCAATTTGATGGAGAATATGTTTAAAATTGTCCTGGTAAACATGATCAGGTCGACTGAAGCGTAATCATGTTGCTGATTTCTCGATTCCCGACCTGGAATTGGGAGCTTTATTTTCTGAAAAGATCACCAACCTGCATTGCCATGCTGCATTACAGTCACACTTTACGGTATGCTGACCGTGTTTGCACCGCTTTACGGTTGTTGTTGTTGTCGTAAAACGCGATCGTGGTCGTGATTTCGTTGGAATTTGCTAGAATTTTTGTTAGACTCGCACGATTTATTTAGACTCGGTCGGGTAACCGAAAACAGACATTCGTTTTTCATTCTTTACAAATTGTGCGGAGATATCCAGAGAAATAGTTTACACAATGAACTGAGAGCTTTTTTGTTACCAGTCCGACGGACTTGTTGTTCAGTCACTCACACCAGTCCGTTTGATTTTTTACCAGTCTCGGACTGACGGACAGGTGCCAAATTCGAACTCTGCCCTTTACTGATATATTAATTTCTATTTCTGTCCTATATGCCTGAATGTAACCAACTATATCTGCAGAACTGTGTTCGGTATAGCTACTATATTTTGGAAACTTATTTATATTGTTGTATTCTACAAGCCAACAAAGGATTACTCGCCTCGGCTTATGGAGTTATGCCCCTTTCAGATGTAATAATCTCCGATTTTGTTATCTGTAGCTGAATGTACAAGTTATATCTGCAGATCCGTGTTCAGTACAGCTTGTTGTCTCGGTTCTTACTTTACAGAGTGCTAAGCCGGATGCCTATCGAAAGTGGCTCCCCTCGACCCATATTTTACAGAGTTATGCCCCTTTACAGATATATAATTTTTCTATTTCTGTTCTATATGCAACCAACTACCGGTATCTCTTGATTATCCGACATAGAACTATCTCTTCCCCCAATTCACACTACACATGGGTCTCAATCACTTGGGGAAAGCCGAGGGGTTTTGATCAGATCAATCTCATGTTATTTTAGGTATCCCCATACTGTAGTGATAGTGTTTTATCTACTCCCAGGTCTGTAGTGATAGTTTGATTTTCTCTCCAGTCTGTAGTGATAGTGATCGAGGACTCCAGTCAGAGAGTGGCCAAGATGATGTGTAAACTGCTGAAGGCATTCTGTGATTCTGTTCTCATTACAGTTGACCAGATGTATCAGGTATGTTACGAAGCCACGTTGTTATGCTGTTTTTATTGTAGTTCTATTACCTCTAGGATACAATAGAACAGAAGGATTAAAACAATCTCCATCAAATGTTATACTTGCTACAATTGTTCATCATTGACAACTTGCATCATTTGCCCAGTTATGGAGGCAAAATTGGTATTGTTAAATTGGTTACATCGCCAAATGAATCGGTAAGATTAAAAGTGTTTCAATTTTGTTTTAGAAATAATCATTATCAACGAACTGACTTAGTCAATTCACTCACTGTGTTCAAGATATCTATTCAGGGCCTGATCTAGACTTTTAGTTTGGGCACCCTTACCTGGCGCAGAGTGTGATAAGTTATAGTGAAATAGGCCGCGATGTGGGACTGTCGAAGCACATGGAAGCTGTGGGAGTATTGAATGGTCTAAATACAGCCTGATAACTTAATATTTGGCAATAGTAATTGCATTAATATAGGTTTCAGCCTGTTCAGAGGGAATTTGCTAACAAAAAAAAATCTCATTTGGGCGCCCAAATTCATGGCGCCCAAACCCGTTATAACGGGTTCAAAAACGGCCTGGATCAGGCCCTGCTATTATTCTGAAACAGAAAAACTAAGGAAAAGTAGACACAATTTATTCAAAAGGTCACCCTGAAGATGGAAGCAGCAAAGAAAAAAAAAATGGAACATATTGCCTTTCAGCTCAATGAACTATAATTACAAATCCCTCTGTAACATTGTACATATACCCCAGTGTACATATATTTATACCAAACTTGGTAGGTGCTCGACTTCCGCTTAACCTTGAGAATTGCAACCCACCAATCGATTTGGTGGGTCTGAGTAATATCACTGCGACCTCGTTCCATCACTGCAGTTATATGGGATGGAATGGGGGATTATTTTCCACCGAACAGATGATCAAATATTCTGTATATCTGTTAATCTAATACATGCTATCAACTACATGAAGCTTCCTTATTTGAAAGCTTTTTCTTTAGACTTATTTGATTTTAATTGTCCCCCGACACTGAAGGGCTAAAGGGGGACTA
This sequence comes from Hanleya hanleyi, assembly GCA_036873755.1. Taxonomy (NCBI): domain Eukaryota; kingdom Metazoa; phylum Mollusca; class Polyplacophora; order Lepidopleurida; family Hanleyidae; genus Hanleya; species Hanleya hanleyi. The sequence goes on along the minus strand of JAVTVY010013839.1, from coordinate 42,779 downwards.
TAGTATTAGGGTCCGACTTCGTTTCCGGACAATAACTTTTGAAAAACTGAACAGATTCTTTTCAAATTTGGTTTGTGGGTACCTCACCTCAAGATCTCGCTTGGGATTGTTTTTCGCACCGATCCGCCTATAGGTGGCGCCACCCTGTGGGCCAAGTTAAAATATCATTTCCGGACAATAACTTTTGAAAAACTGAACGGATTCTTTTCAAATTTGATGTATGGGTACCTCACCTCAAGATCTCGCTTGGGATTGTTTTTCATGCCAATCTGCCTATAGGTGGCACCACGTTCAGGCCAAGTTAAAAATTTTCATACAATGTCTTCTGAAATCCTGTTCGGATTAGGACAAATTCGGTAATTGTGGGTACCTTGCCACTGGATATCACTTGGGATTGCTGTACATGATGAGTACTGAAAGTTACGGTTTCAAGTCAAATCAGTTGTTTCAACGTCGGGGGGACTTGAACCCCTTGGGTTTTCATTAAGTTTTATTCTTTCCAATCAGTAGGGTGAATAGGATAGATGTGTAATTGTTTAATTCTCTCTCTCAGGGAATGCGTCGTGTGTTTGAGGAGATGCCAGAGATAAGTATTGACGTACCAGCTGCCTATAACCTGCTGGAGTCATTCTGTGACCTACTGGAGAAGGAGGGGGTCATCACGAATGGCCTAATGAAGGAACTACCTCAGAGGTTTGTATTATTCAATATATTACACGGGCAGTATAGACTATTCACCACAAATCATGACCATTTGCAGGATTCCTTGAGGAGTTCCTGTTCTAAGCTTACTAGGATATCTTGGGCGGTGGTTCACTCACTACCCCCCTTTAGCTATGTGCCTGATTAGACTGCTGAGTACTGTACTTTCCAGCATAGAGAAATAACTTAAGCTTTGGGCTGTGACAGGAGGTCATCCACATTTAACAATTGTCAACCTCTGTGAAATTTGAAGCTCTATTGAGCTCACCGCTCAATGTTGTACTTAATCTATTCTCAATTGATGGCTTTAAATACATGACAACTAGAAAAAAACTAGATAGGACATTGCCGAGATGTTACTCTTTAGCCAAGAAAGGCGTGAAACGATGTCATTGCCCACGTGACGTTGGGCCAACGTTAGGCCTCGGGCAATGCTCTAACATTGGGTATACCACAACAAATTGGAAAATAAGTATCATTGTGGCTTTTAAAATACTGAAAATCCAAACAATTTTGAAGATGTTATTGTCTCGGCCTTAAATAGGCATTTGCAAACCGAAGTCATTGCCTGTATAGCTCCATGAGTAAAATAATGCAGCATTACCAAGGTTAAAAAATGGTTCTTTGCCTAACCTCGGTGTAACGTCTCGTGGGCAATGACTTCATTTCACGCCTTTTGCAGTGAGTATCATCTCGGGATTGTCCTATTGAAGTTCTTTCGCATTTGGTTTAAGCCCCACAGAGTTGTAAAGCTGGTTCACAAAAGCAAGTTTGAATTGATTCAAATTTGCATTCCAATTGATGCACGTATCAGAATTATGTCTCCCCCAACTATGTTGGGGGGAGACATCTAGTGTTTGTGCTGTCTGTCTGTCTGGATGTCTGGATGGATGTCTGTCCGTCCCCTTGCCTTGTCTGCAAGATATCTTGAGAACTACTGGATGGAATTTCACCAAACTTGGAGGGAAGCTTCATTGGGATAGCCTCCTCATTTGATCAGGTTTTGGTGTATGTGTGCATGCATTCATCCGTGTCCGGTGTCCGTCCGTCCGTTCATCTACTTGTACATGTACATGTATATACAGGCCTTGTCTGCAAGATATCTGGAGAACTACTTGACGGAAGTTCACCAAACTTGGATGGAAGCTTTATTGGGATAGCCCTCTCCTCTGATTAGGTTTTGGTTTTTGTGTGCGTTCGTCAATGTTCGGTGTCCGTCCGCCTGTCCATGTACTTGTACATACATGCCCTTTCTGCAAGATATCTGAAGAACTACTGGACAGAATTTCACCAAACTTGGATGGAAGGTTCATTGGGATAGCCCCCTCATTTGATTAGGTTTGTGTGTGTGTGTGCATTTATCCATGTCCATCGCCCGTCCGTCCATCTAATTTTTCATGTATATACAGACCTTGTCTGCAAGATATCTGGAGAACTACTCTACGGAATTTCACCAAACTTGGATGGAAGCTTCATTGAAATGGCCTTATGATCTAATTAGGTTTGGGTGTGAGCTAGTGCTTGCGTGGGTCCATGCAAAATGTGCTTATCTGTCTGTCCAATTTTTATTCACTCCATATCTTGGAAACTACTGAAGGCAGATGAATGAAACTTCTATACGGTACAGCATGTATACTATAGGTGTGGCTCTTGTATGTTTTGCATCTTTCCAATAATGTGATCAGTTTCGAAATAGTTGATGCTTCACAATTACATGTATTTCACATTGGTTGGACGCTGTCGACAATCCACTCATTGCTATATAAATCCAGACTCCTCACTGGGTTACTGCAACAATAAAAATCGCCTCTTTGTAATTAATATTTTTAGATGCGCAGCTTTGTTTAGGATACTTATTGTTACATTCATTTTATAGCACTTTCCCTTAAATTATGTGCCCACTCAAGGCAAGGTGGGAGGTTGGGGGAGACATATGTTTTTGCTTAAAAAAACAACCAGCATAGGCTTCATGCCGGAGCGGCAACTCAAGGGTCAAAGCGGAACCTCTAGTTTTTCTTGACTAGCACAATTTGAGAGTATTCTGAGTTTTGTGATGCACACTGTTTTCACCACCAGGAAGCTTTGGTGCAGATTGTACTGAAGAATGTAAGAAGGGAGGTAATCTATCCCACTGATCGCATAATCGAGGGCTGGTCTAGCTTTCAACAAAAGCTGTTCCATGTTTGTATTTGATGAGAGATGAAAACGTACATTCAGATATGGATTTGTTCCTTGTAAACTTGTAGTAATGCAAACTATTTTCTGTATTTTTCAATAGGGGCCGCAAACGATTTGTTTCCGAGGGAGATGGAGGACGAATCAAAGATTCAACTTTCTAAATCAGCATGTGAAAGTGCTATAAAACTCGTTGCAAATATTATTTTGTACGAGTTGTCACATTTATAAGAGACATTCCTTCTCATGGTTGACCAGGTCATTACAGCTTTGTTCTAGGACTTCAATTTTGTTTACCGACACTAGTATACAACTCCCAGGCTCCCTTGTCATTCCTATGTGTTGGTTGTTTTGGATTTTTCTTGAACTATGTGTTGGGACCTGTAAGTAGTTTTGAATTCACTTTGATTGGCAGTTTAACCATGAAAATGTACAGAAGCTTTACGAAACTGTAATTTGTCCCTATTAATGACATACAACACACTGCGCACAAATGTCCTTGATCATAGCTCTTCCCTCTGTCTCGCATTTATTCGTGTAAATTTGGATTGATCTCTCTACCAAACATGTGATCTTCAAATCTGTCAACCATACAAAAGCTAGCTGTGTTGAGCCGAGTGAATTCAAACATACATACAGTCCCCACCAGTGAGAATTTTGAAGTGTCCGTGTAAGACGTTTGAATATCGTTTTCTCTCCAACCCTACCACATGACCCCGGTTTGTCAAATTTATTTGGCCAGTGTAATTTGAATAAGCCCTATCGTAATCCCAGAAGTACCGCAAATTACCGTAGATTTATGCCAGGCGCGAGACTGAACAGTAAAAGAAATTCGCACAATAAATGTTGTTAGAATAATTTTAGCATTTTATTGCAAGTAAGCGTCCTGAGATGCCGGCATTGCTGGTTCTCTTGAAAAAAAAAATGCATGTGCGTGAAGCTGCCCTCCAGTCTCCTGCCTGGCATGAATATGTGGTACTTCTGGCATTACGATGTGACTTATTGCGTGAAACCTGACACTGTTAATGCACACTCAGGCAATATCAATGGTGTTCATACTTTTCATCCATTTATTATCTTGCCGACATCCAAGGCACCAGAGAGTAGCATGGTGTTAGCCAGAGACCTCTCCAACCTGTCCATTGGACAGGCAATTTCAGATTTGGACAGGCAAAAATTGCTAAATTTAACACGAGAGAGGTATGGAAAACATTGAAAGTAGTCGGTCCATATTTAGTATAATGTGATATTTGGACAGACAAATTTTTCCTGGCTAACACCCTGGGGAGTAGATGTGGTATTGCTGAATTTCCTGGACAAGTCCAGATAGATTTGATTTACAGATGGTAGTCTGTTTTCTGACTATGATTCATCACATTTATACTAATATGTCTGTTATTATCACTGTGGATTTGAAATCGTCCAATCAGTCATTTCAAAAGCCCCACACTACGTACAGCTGTACATGTACTGTAGGACTTCAAATGGAGATTGGGTATGTGCATCATGAAAGAGAAGCAGAGTTATTGGATACCAGGGCTCCTGTTATCTTGGGTGTAGGCTGTGTACAAATAAAATGAACTCTGCTCTGCATGACTGGCATATTATATCTTAATAACATCAGATTTGTTTGAATATTAAACATCATGAGATCATATTGTAGATAACCCAGGGCTTGGTCACTGAAGTTTACGTTATTTTAGGGGACGTTTTGTCCTTGTGGGATGCAAGAAAAATGAAAAAAAAACAAACATACTATAAAACAAAAGAAACCAAAAGAAAAGAAAAAAAAAATAATAAAATAAAATAAAACCCAGTGATTGTACATGTATATGCAGCTTTCAAGAGAAGCATTTTTCTTTTATTTGATTGATGTTCGGATCAGACTGATCATGGTATTCTTCGATGGTGTTTTATGCTTGTGACGATTACAGTTATTTTTCTCCTTGAACGATGTTGGTGTGACCAAGCCCTGTAGCAACACTTTACATACTTGTTACTCCATCATGTTGTTAGAGTGGTTGTATGATTATGAGGATGACTAAATATCAGGTCTCTGCTGTAATACTCCTCTTTGCTCCCAAATCGGTGAACCCCTTCCTATGTGAGATCATATGTTTAACACAGTCTTATCCATATCTTTTGCCAAAATTTGCCATGCTAATGGAGAATTTCAAAATGCTGGTGTACCTACGCCTGAAAATAAGTTTCTGACATTCCTAATAACCCCCCTGCAAATCAGAAAGAGATAGGTCATCTTCATATACAGATATCATGGGTGGAAGGTCATTGTATGTACCATATTCTCTGATGGGGATGATAGGTAATGTCCTGTGCCTTATTTTCAGGCTGCAATACCAGTGATATTCAGTCAGTGATTTCAGGCTATCGCAGTCGTTGTTGCTCTGGGTCGTATTGATTCGGATATTCTTTGCGGTCATTTTATTTCAAAACTGAACCACATTACTAATAATACCTCCCATGAAGCTTTCTTCTCGACCTCTGTCAGCTTATATGCTGCAATAAATTCACATCTCATTGTTCATTTTGAATATCTTGGGAGAGATTCGCGATTGTCTTTTATTTTCATGAGATTCTGCTGAAATTTCGGCCCTAAAATTGTGGCAAAAAACAATGTCTGAAACTTGGTCACACTCACTGCTTCTGACAAGAATATTTGCCAGCACAACTGCTACTCCAATTCATCAGAGCCAATCAAAATTGGTTTTATGAATGACCGATGATCAATGGCTGTGATTGTCTGGATGATGTATTTAATGATCAACCAATCAATTGGATGCACAGCTTAAGCGCCATCTATTGTGTGCATGGAGCAGTGGACCTATTTCATTAAACGAGTGACCATCTCAGAGGAAGTAGCCTGCTGCATTAGTTACGTAATAATCAACATAATTATCAGTGTCCAGCAGGGACTTGACCATGAACTTGGGGCCGAATAGGCAACTTGCAATTGCGTGCCGCATGAAAGCTGCCTAGAAAGCCTTCCAGTTCCGGTGTTTAAGATTGTCGGGTGAAAGCTGTTCATAAATCAAGTGCTTATTGTGATATCCTATTTCATAGCACCTTCTAGTTGACCTTTTTTCGTTTGATGGCATTTCCGCGGGGATGGGTACAAATGAAGTTGGATAGCGGAAGTTATTTTGAATTTGGATTGATGGTACAGGGGTGGAATAAAAGTGCTAATCTGTTAACATCCACCTACATAACATGTATGTATTGTCTCGTGCGACAAGGTATGGATCATGATAACTGTACAAGGGGGTGTATACGTAGTCTTGATTATATTTTTGATGGGCATGCGCCATTTGTTGGTTGAGCGACGAGATATTCAGAGACTGGTCAGTTTGACCCAACTCCGTGTGAATCTGCTTGTTTCTGTTAATATTTTTGGAGATAATAAAATACGCTCATTTTGTTGTGTATCTGCTTCTTGTTAATTGAATTTATGGTGGTGTGTATGCCTAACCCGATTCAATCAGACACCCTGCGAGGCTCCCGGGTTTTGACCGTCACTGTGCACGCCCCAGGTCATGGAATGAATTAAGGATGTCAACTCTTCGGAGAGCTTGTCGTAAGAGGTGATTTAACTGGGGTGCCGTGAAGTTCCTGGTGTGAAAAGGAATAGGACCCCACCTGTGGAGTTCCCAGGTGTGAAACGGAATAGGACCCAAATGTCATGATGGTATAACTGAAATCCTATTTTGTCACTCCCAACAAGCTTCCTGCACCCAGGCATGCGCCACAGTCAGGTTATGTATGGTATGTAGGTGATCTGGGGTGCTCATGCCCAACCAGAAGTGGAATGCTCCAGCAAGAACAAGGGTGAGAGACCTCCGGGTTTCACCCATTGGAATAAGACCCAGGCATGCTGTATCATAGAGTATGGTAGGTAGGAGATTAGAGGTGCACATGCGTAACTTAAGTGGAAAGCTCTGCCGTGAATGAGAGGAGTGAGAGACATTGGGGTTTCACTCAACGAGACTCCTGGCCCCAGTCACGCACCACAGGTTATTGTAGATAGGAGATTAGGTGTGCTGAACCCAACTGGAAGTGGAATGCTCTAGCAACATCAGGGTTTCACCCAATGAGACTCGTGCCCCACAGGATATGAGAGATTAGGAGTGCGATGCACAACTAGAAGCGGAACGTTTTATCGAGAATAAAAGGAATATGACCCTACCTGTGTGGTTTCCGGGTGTGAAAAGGAATAGGAACCAAACGTGATATCGTTGTGATATGACGGAAAGTGTTAAAAGCGAATCATATTCATGCACTCGATCACTCCCCGAGAATGAGAGGCGTGGGAGACATCGCCCTAAGAGATGCCTGGAGCCAGGCATGCATCACACGGTTTCCCTTTGGATGAGCACCATCTGGAGAGAACTCTGAAGGGTACATGTAAAACCATGTGCACGTCGGCCTCAAACTTTGAAGGGTGGGAGATCTAGCAGCACAGATATTCAGGTTTGAGCTATCCTCTTAGAAGTTCACATACTGTCTCATACGATAGGGGTGGTGTCCATTACCACGTGACTGGCATCATAAGTAGTAGAGAATGTGCAGACGCATGGATTTGCACTCTGGACTGGGTGCCTTCCTACACCTTTACAGATTTTATCCCATACAATGGGGAATAGTTCTGTGTTGATATCCCACGATGCCCCATACTGATGACTAATATATAGGGCTGATTTCTGATGTGTGAACTCATTCCTTGCCAGTAGTGACCTGTATGGACAGTGCCGGAAGCCACAAAACTTGCACCATGTGAGATTCAGATAATCGCTTTCCAGAAATCCAGCACCGCCTGAGGAGGCGGACTTCCTCACTGACGTACTGCCCAGGGAGGCATTAACGGAACAAGATGCTGTCACTGTTTTCATCACCATCGTTATGTGCTGGACATACACAATTCCTGGGTAAAGTACCTGACAACACCAGTTTGGCCACCTACGCTGATATCATATTTGAAGATCAATACCACGGCCTTCCGGATGAATCTTCCTTCAGCTATTTGTTACGGCATATTAAAGAAGACTCGCCAGGTCTGAAATTCTTACTCGAATAACAATATACTCGTGCAGTTTGCCCTGCTCTTCTTCCTCGCATGCATCGCTGGAGAAAGCCATGGAGCAACGGAACACCTTGGATTGATCTCGCCAACAACTCCCCAACACCAAGTGGCAGGTGAAGTTGACCAACGTGACATTTTATGTGACAAAACAAATCACCAATTGATCGTCGCCCTCATCAACCTTTGACCTGGTTGAAATGCCTGAGAGCGATGTTGGAAAACAGAGTTTTTCCCCCTATAAATGACAAGATCAAGTGACCGTGTGCTCAACCATTTTGCAAGTCATATGGGTCGTCATTTTCATTACACCCGTGTGGTTATACATCTATGAGGATAAACTGAGTATTGCAGAAGACCGGGTGACCTATGCCTCCGATCGTTGTGCACACTTCAGGTCATGGTAAGAATAGGCCTCCGCCCCTCAAAGAGGTTGTCGTAAGAGGCGACTAACTGGGGCACCCAGTTGTTAAAATGAATAGAACGCTACCCGTGTGGTTTCCGGGTTTGAATAGGAATAGGAACCAAACATTGTGATATGGCTGAAATAGTGATGAAAGCGACGTTAAATCATATTCATTGAATCACTCCAACACCACATCGAATGTGATTACACCTTGACAAGTGAATCAAATTCAAATGAGTTGAGTGGTGACCTAGATAAACCTCGGCCATATCGACAATGCCATCTACAGATACAATGGACCATTCTTCGCCTGCTTGGGGCATTACAATGACAACGCCATTGGCTTCGCCCTACACCCCAGTCTATGGATGGCCTTCGCTTTTCATTAACCAGCTGTTTACAGAGTATGAGCGATCAGCTATCACATGGGACTGGGCTTCCACCCCGACCGATGGGGGCTCAGAACCAAATTAAATGATTCAGAAAGAAATTTCGCCCCGGCACAAAACCTACCCATTATAAATAAGGGGAAGAGCCCACGTCCTTCATCGATGGGAGAAGGTACTGGACAAATTGTATTAGTCCCCATTGTCAGACAGTGATGGTGCATTTTCCATGTAATTCGGTCATCGTTGGAGGTGTAGATGCTCGATGGCAAGTGGATCTTGTGAACAAGACTCCCTTTACCAAACACAAAGACCGTAATCTGTATATCTTGACAGGCATTAATATCTTGTCTTAAGTATGCGTGGGCTGCATCCATTTCGATGGAAATAAGGGAGAATCTCATCAATGTGTTCAAGACCGGGTGCAAACCATTTTTTTTGCTAACTGCTGAAGGTACGGAATTCCTCAAGAAGCCCACGTGTTATTCTTTCATACCCACAACTAGACCAAGGCTTCCATCGTGGAAAGGTTTTATTCCACCTTTAAAGGGCTCGTGTGCAAATATTTCACCACCAAGAATACACAGCAGTACATGGATGTCCTCCTCCAGCTCGTCGATGGGTACAATTGATGTATGAATTGGTAGAACTTCAAGGAAAGCCACTGAAAGGGGTATTTCACGATAAGGAATTGCAGTCCATAGTGAAATCCACAGAGGACTACTACATCGTGGAACAGATCCTAAAAGCCGAATGAAACGAGGCAAGATGGTGCACCTCGTCAAATTACAAGCGTCTAGTCCGTCATCCATAATTCAGCCGTCGTCCATTAGAGAATATCCGCGTCCATAATCCAAAGACCTATTCCATATAACAGTATTAGCACATATTCCATATTAACAGTATTATTAGTATTGGCAAGGCTGGTCAAAGTTGAATATTCAATTCGTGTTTCTCAGCAGACCAGTTTGAAGATAGCACATCTCCAACCAAGATGAACGAGGTCTATCCCCAAACATGGACAAAGCGCAACTATCACTGAACAGGACAAGTGAGTACAGTGGTCACAATAGCCCTCCTGGAAGTGTTGTATTGATGTGTGTTTTATGACCTGACGAGCTTCATCTCTTTACTCAACCAACCTAAGATGATGGACTCGCCTCCTGTGACAGCAGGTCAGGTGACATTGGAGAATTGTACGATATGGAGCATTACACCTACAATCACTGATTCTATCAACCTACAACACCACACCAAACATCAGAACCAACGGGGATCAGATGCTCCCAACCTCTCGATGTCATTCACAACTGGTCACGACCCAGTATATCATGGTATGACCAACCGCACACCCCGAATACAGATGCGCACTCCTCCTCAACAGGGTAGAACAGTCCTAAATATCTTGTTTGCCCATACCAGATTTACAAGAGTGAGCTACCACTGCAAAGCATATACATTCAGCCATGGAACCCCAGTGGCAATATCCTTTCACCTGCCTCATTGCGGGCATGACACATTTTGTTCGAGCTCTTCACCACAGAGTGTCATCATCGGCATGTATATTGCGAAGAATTTGTTTAGTAAGAGCAAAGAGCTTTGGAACAGGAGTTTGAATGCTTCCTTTCTGGTGGTGTTTTAAAACCCTAGTGCTACATCTGGTACATGCTCATCTGCCTGAAAGCAACCCACACAAACAATCACTGATAGCGGGCGGAGATCTTTCCCTGGAAGGTCCACCACGTGTACGTGCAGAAAGGATGGCTCACCTGGATATGCACGCATGCACCACACGGTTTCCCTTTGGATGAGCACCATCTGGAGAGAACTCTGAAGGGTACATGTAAAACCATGTGCACGTCGGCCTCAAACTTTGAAGGGTGGGAGATCTAGCAGCGCAGATATTCAGGTTTGAGCTATCCTCTTAGAAGTTCACATACTGTCTCGTATGATAGGGGTGGTGTCCAGTACCACGTGACTGGCATCATAAGTAGTAGAGAATGTGCAGTCACATGGATTTGCACTCTGGACTGGGTGCCTTCCTACACCTTTACAGATTTTATCCCATATAATGGGGAATAGTTCTGTGTTGATATCCCACGATGCCCCATACTGATGACTAATATGTAGGGCTGATTTCTGATGTGTGAACTCATTCCTTGCCAGTAGTGACCTGTATGGACAGTGCCGGAAGCCACACAACTTGAACCATGTGAGATTCAGATCATCGCTTTCCAGAAATCCAGTACCGCCTAAGGAGGCGGACTTCCTCACTGACGAACTGCCCAGGGATGCATTAACGGAACAAGATGCTGTCACTGTTTTCATCACCATCGTTATGTGCTGGACATACACAATTCCTGGGTGAAGTACTTGACAACACCAGTTTGGCCCACTACGCCGATATCATATTTGAAGATCAATGCCACGGCCTTCCGGATGGATCTTCCTTCAGCTATTTGTTACGGCATATTAAAGAAGACTCGCCAGATCTGGAATTCTTATCCGAATAACAATACACTCGTACAGTATGCCCTGCTCTTCTTCCTCGCGTGCATCGCTGGCTAAAGCCATGGAGCAACGGAACACCTTGGATCTCTTGGATTGATCTCGCCAACAACTCCCCAACACCAAGTGGCAGGTGGAGTTGACCAACGTGACATTTTATGTGACAAAACAGATCAATTGATCGTCGCCCTCATCAACCTTTGACCTGGTTGAAATGCCTGAGAGCTATGTTGGAAAACACAGTTTTTGCCCCTATAAATAACAAGATCAAGTGACCGTGTGCTCAACCATTTTGCAAGTCATATGGGTCGTCATTTGCATTACACCTGTGCGGTTATACATCTATGAGGATAAACTCAGTATTGCAGAAGACCGGGTGACCTATGCCTCCGATCGTTGTGCACACTTCAGGTCATGGTAAGAATAGGCCTCCGCCCCTCAGAGAGGTTGTCGTAAGAGGCGACTAACTGGGGCACCCAGTTGTTAAAATGAATAGAACTCTACCCGTGTGGTTTCCGGGTGTGAAAAGGAATAGGAACCAAACATTGTGATATGGCTGAAATAGTGACGAAAGCCACGTTAAATCACTCAACACCACATCGAATGTGATTACACCTTGACAAGTGGATCAAATTCAAATGAGTTGAGTGGTGACCTAGATAAACCTCGGCCATATCGACAATGCCATCTACAGATACAATGGACCATTCTTCGCCTGCTTGGGGCATTACAATGACAACGCCATTGGCTTCGCCCTACACCCCAGTCTAGGGATGGCCTTCGCTTTTCATTAACCAGCTATTTACAGAGTATGAGCGATCAGCTATCACATGGGACTGGGCTCCCACCCCGACCGATAGGGACTCAGAACCCAATTAAATGATTCAGAAAGAAATTTCGCCCCGGCACAAAACCTACCCATTATAAATAAGGGGAAGAGCCCACGTCCTTCATCGATGGGAGAAGGTACTAGACAAATTGTATTAGTCCCCATTGTCAGACAGTGATGATGCATTTTCCATGTAATCCGGTCATCGTTGGAGGTGTAGATGCTCGATGGCAAGTGGAACTTGTGAACAAGACTCCCTTTACCAAACACAAAGACCGTAATCTGTATATCTTGACAGGCATTAATATCTTGTCTTAAGTATGCGTGGGCTGCATCCATTTCGATGGAAATAAGGGAGACCTCATCAATGTGTTCAAGACCGGGTGCAAACCATTTTTTTTGCTAACTGCCGAAGGTGCGGAATTCCTCAAGAAGCCCACGTGTTATTCTAACTGCCGAAGGTACGGAATTCCTCAAGAAGCCCACGTCTTATTCTTTCATACCCACAACTAGACCAAGGCTTCCATCGTGGAAAGGTTTTATTCCACCTTTAAAGGGCTCGTGTGCAAATATTTCATCAGCAAGAATACACAGCAGTTCATGGATGTCGTCCTCCAGCTCGTCGATGGGTACAATTGATGTATGAATTGGTAGAACTTCAAGGAAAGCCACTGAAAGGGGTATTTCACGATAAGGAATTGCAGTCCATAGTGAAATCCACAGAGGACTACTACATCGTGGAACAGATCCTAAAAGCCGAATGAAACGAGGCAAGATGGTGCACCTCGTCAAATTACAAGCGTCTAGTCCGTCATCCATAATTCAGCCGTCGTCCATTAGAGAATATTCGCGTCCATAATCCAAAGACCTATTCCATATAACAGTATTAGCACATATTCCATATTAACAGTATTATTAGTATTGGCAAGGCTGGTCAAAGTTGGATATTCAATTCGTGTTTCTCAGCAGACCAGTTTGAAGATAGCACATGTCCAACCAAGATGAACGAGGTCTATCCCCAAACATGGACAAAGCGCAACTATCACTGAACAGGACAAGTGAGTACAGTGGTCACAATAGCCCTCCTGGAAGTGTTGTATTGATGTGTGTTTTATGACCTGACGAGCTTCATCTCTTTACTCAACCAACCTAAGATGATGGACCCGCCTCCTGTGACAGCAGGTCAGGTGACATTGGAGAATTGTACGATATGGAGCATTACACCTACAATCACTGATTCTATCAACCTACAACACCACACCAACCATCAGAACCCACGGGGATCAGATGCTCCCAACCTCTCGATGTCATTCACAACTGGTCACGACCCAGTCTATCATGGTATGACCAACCGCACACCCCGAATACAGATGCGCACCCCTCCTCAACAGGGTAGAACAGAGTCCTAAATATCTTGTTTGCCCATACCAGATTTACAAGAGTGAGCTACCACTGCAAAGCATATACATTCAGCCATGGAACCCCAGTGGCAATATCCTTTCACCTGCCTCATTGCGGGCATGACACATTTTGTTCGAGCTCTTCACCACAGAGTGTCATCATCGGCATGTATATTGCGCAGAATTTGTTTAGTAAGAGCAAAGAGCTTTGGAACAGGAGTTTGAATGCTTCCTTTCTGGTGGTGTTTTAAAACCCTAGTGCTACATCTGGTACATGCTCATCTGCCTGAAAGCAACCCACACAAACAATCACTGATAGCGGGCGGAGATCTTTCCCTGGAAGGTCCACCACGTGTACGTGCAGAAAGGATGGCTCACCTGGATATGCACGCATGCACCACACGGTTTCCCTTTGGATGAGCACCATCTGGAGAGAACTCTGAAGGGTACATGTAAAACCATGTGCACGTCGGCCTCAAACTTTGAAGGGTGAGAGATCTAGGGGCGCAGATATTCAGGTTTGAGCTATCCTCTTAGAAGTTCACATACTGTCTCGTACGATAGGGGTGGTGTCCAGTACCACGTGACTGGCATAAGTAGTAGAGAATGTGCAGTCACATGGATTTGCACTCTGGACTGGGTGCCTTCCTACACCTTTACAGATTTTATCCCATATAATGGGGAATAGTTCTGTGTTGATATCCCACGATGCCCCATACTGATGACTAATATATAGGGCTGATTTCTGATGTGTGAACTCATTCCTTGCCAGTAGTGACCTGTATGGACAGTGCCGGAAGCCACAAAACTTGCACCATATGAGATTCAGATCATCGCTTTCCAGAAATCCAGTACCGCCTGAGGAGGCGGACTTCCTCACTGACGAACTGCCCAGGGAGGCATTAACGGAACAAGATGCTGTCCCTGTTTTCATCACCATCGTTATGTGCTGGACATACACAATTCCTGGGTGAAGTACTTGACAACACCAGTTTGGCCCACTACGCCGATATCATATTTGAAGATCAATGCCACGGCCTTCCGGATGGATCTTCCTTCAGCTATTTGTTACGGCATATTAAAGAAGACTAGCCAGATCTGGAATTCTTACCCGAATAACAATACACTCGTGCAGTATGCCCTGCTCTTCTTCCTCGCGTGCATCGCTGGCTAAAGCCATGGAGCAACGGAACACCTTGGATCTCTTGGATTGATCTCGCCAACAACTCCCCAACACCAAGTGGCAGGTGGAGTTGACCAACGTGACATTTTATGTGACAAAACAGATCAATTGATCGTCGCCCTCATCAACCTTTGCCCTGGTTGAAATGCCTGAGAGCGATGTTGGAAAACAGTTTTTCCCCCTATAAATAACAAGATCAAGTGACAGTGTGCTCAACCATTTTGCAAGTCATATGGGTCGTCATTTTCATTACACCCGTGCGGTTATACATCTATGAGGATAAACTCAGTATTGCAGAAGACCGGGTGACCTATGCCTCCGATCGTTGTGCACACTTCAGGTCATGGTAAGAATAGGCCTCCGCCCCTCAGAGAGGTTGTCGTAAGAGGCGACTAACTGGGGCACCCAGTTGTTAAAATGAATAGAACTCTACCCGTGTGGTTTCCGGGTGTGAAAAGGAATAGGAACCAAACATTGTGATATGGCTGAAATATTGACGAAAGCGACGTTAAATCACTCAACACCACATCGAATGTGATTACACCTTGACAAGTGGACCAAATTCAAATGAGTTGAGTGGTGACCTAGATAAACCTCGGCCATACCGACAATGCCAACTACAGATACAATGGACCATTCTTCGCCTGCTTGGGGCATTACAATGACAACGCCATTGGCTTCGCCCTACACCCCAGTCTATGGATGGCCTTCGCTTTTCATTAACCAGCTATTTACAGAGTATGAGCGATCAGCTATCACATGGGACTGGGCTCCCACCCCGACCGATGGGGGCTCAGAACCCAATTAAATGATTCAGAAAGAAATTTCGCCCCGGCACAAAACCTACCCATTATAAATAAGGGAAAGAGCCCACGTCCTTCATCGATGGGAGAAGGTACTGGACAAATTGTATTAGTCCCCATTGTCAGACAGTGATGGTGCATTTTCCATTTATTCCGGTCATCGTTGAAGGTGTAGATGCTCGATGGCAAGTGGATCTTGTGAACAAGTCTCCCTTCACCAAACACAAAGACCGTAATCTGTATATCTTGACAGGCATTAATATCTTGTCTTAAGTATGCGTGGGCTGCATCCATTTCGATGGAAATAAGGGAGAATCTCATCAATGTGTTCAAGACCGGGTGCAAACCATTTTTTTTGCTAACTGCTCCCAACCTCTCGATGTCATTCACAACTGGTCACGACCCAGTATATCATGGTATGACCAACCGCACACCCCGAATACAGATGCGCACCCCTCTTCAACAGGTTAGAACAGAGTCCTAAATATCTTGTTTGCCCATACCAGATTTACAAGAGTGAGCTACCACTGCAAAGCATATACATTCAGCCATGGAACCCCAGTGGCAATATCCTTTCACCTGCCTCCTTGCGGGCATGACACATTTTGTTCGAGCTCTTCACCACAGAGTGTCATCATCGGCATGTATATTGCGCAGAATTTGTTTAGTAAGAGCAAAGAGCTTTGGAGCAGGAGTTTGAATGCTTCCTTTCTGGTGGTGTTTAAAACCCTAGTGCTACATCTGGTACATGCTCATCTGCCTGAAAGCAACCCACACAAACAATCACTGATAGCGGGCGGAGATCTTTCCCTGGAAGGTCCACCACGTGTACGTGCAGAAAGGATGGCTCACCTGGATATGCACGCATGCACCACACGGTTTCCCTTTGGATGAGCACCATCTGGAGAGAACTCTGAAGGGTACATCCAAAACCATGTGCACGTCGGCCTCAAACTTTGATGGGTGGGAGATCTAGCAGCGCAGATATTCAGGTTTGAGCTATCCTCTTAGAAGTTCACATACTGTCTCGTACGATAGGGGTGGTGTCCAGTACCACGTGACTGGCATAAGTAGTAGAGAATGTGCAGTCACATGGATTTGCACTCTGGACTGGGTGCCTTCCTACACCTTTACAGATTTTATCCCATATAATGGGGAATAGTTCTGTGTTGATATCCCACGATGCCCCATACTGATGACTAATATATAGGGCTGATTTCTGATGTGTGAACTCATTCCTTGCCAGTAGTGACCTGTATGGACAGTGCCGGAAGCCACACAACTTGTGATTACACCTTGACAAGTGGATCAAATTCAAATGAGTTGAGTGGTGACCTAGATAAACCTCGGCCATATCGACAATGCCATCTACAGATACAATGGACCATTTTTCGCCTGCTTGGGGCATTACAATGACAACGCCATTGGCTTCGCCCTACACCCCAGTCTAGGGATGGCCTTCGCTTTTCATTAACCAGCTATTTACAGAGTATGAGCGATCAGCTATCACATGGGACTGGGCTCCCACCCCGACCGATAGGGACTCAGAACCCAATTAAATGATTCAGAAAGAAATTTCGCCCCGGCACAAAACCTACCCATTATAAATAAGGGGAAGAGCCCACGTCCTTCATCGATGGGAGAAGGTACTAGACAAGTTGTATTAGTCCCCATTGTCAGACAGTGATGGTGCATTTTCCATGTAATCCGGTCATCGTTGGAGGTGTAGATGCTCGGTGGCAAGTGGATCTTGTTAACAAGACTCCCTTTACCAAACACAAAGACCGTAATCTGTATATCTTGACAGGCATTAATATCTTGTCTTAAGTATGCGTGGGCTGCATCCATTTCGATGGAAATAAGGGAGAATCTCATCAATGTGTTCAAGACCGGGTGCAAACCATTTTTTTTTGCTAACTGCCGAAGGTACGGAATTCCTCAAGAAGCCCACGTGTTATTCTAACTGCCGAAGGTACGGAATTCCTCAAGAAGCCCACGTCTTATTCTTTCATACCCACAACTAGACCAAGGCTTCCATCGTGGAAAGGTTTTTTTCCACCTTTAAAGGGCTCGTGTGCAAATATTTCACTACCAAGAATACACAGCAGTACATGGATGTCCTCCTCCAGCTCGTCGATGGGTACAATTGATGTATGAATTGGTAGAACTTCAAGGAAAGCCACTGAAAGGGGTATTTCACGATAAGGAATTGCCGTCCATAGTGAAATCCACAGAGGACTACTACATCGTGGAACAGATCATAAAAGCCGAATGAAACGAGGCAAGATGGTGCACCTCGTCAAATTACAAGCGTCTAGTCCGTCATCCATAATTCAGCCGTCGTCCATTAGAGAATATCCGCGTCCATAATCCAAAGACCTATTCCATATAACAGTATTAGCACATATTCCATATTAACAGTATTATTAGTATTGGCAAGGCTGGTCAAAGTTGAATATTCAATTCGTGTTTCTCAGCAGACCAGTTTGAAGATAGCACATCTCCAACCAAGATGAACGAGGTCTATCCCCAAACATGGACAAAGCGCAACTATCACTGAACAGGACAAGTGAGTACAGTGGTCACAATAGCCCTCCTGGAAGTGTTGTATTGATGTGTGTTTTATGACCTGACGAGCTTCATCTCTTTACTCAACCAACCTAAGATGATGGACTCGCCTCCTGTGACAGCAGGTCAGGTGACATTGGAGAATTGTACGATATGGAGCATTACACCTACAATCACTGATTCTATCAACCTACAACACCACACCAAACATCAGAACCCACGGGGATCAGATGCTCCCAACCTCTCGATGTCATTCACAACTGGTCACGACCGGGTCTATCATGGTATGACCAACCGCACACCCCGAATACAGATGCGCACCCCTCCTCAACAGGTTAGAACAGAGTCCTAAATATCTTGTTTGCCCATACCAGATTTACAAGAGTGAGCTACCACTGCAAATCATATACATTCAGCCATGGAACCCCACTGGCAATATCCTTTCACCTGCCTCCTTGCGGGCATGACACATTTTGTTCGAGCTCTTCACCACAGAGTGTCATCATCGGCATGTATATTGCGCAGAATTTGTTTAGTAAGTGCAAAGAGCATTGGAACATGAGTTTGAATGCTTCCTTTCTGGTGGTGTTTTTAAACCCTAGTGCTACATCTGGTACATGCTCATCTGCCTGAAACAACCCACACAAGCAATCACTGATAGCGGGCGCAGATCTTTCCCTGGAAGGTCTACCACGTGTACGTGCAGAAAGGATGGCTTACCTGGATATGGTTCAAGACTTGAGAGCATTATATAAAAATACCCAAACTGGCTTCCCTAGCTTGCACATGATGTAATAGGATTGGGCGATAATAAAATGGTTGACCTGCAATCCCTGTTTACTCTGTGTCGCATGGTACCATGTGCCCCTAGCACGGAAAGCAAGTGAACTACCTTCATGAGGACCCCGATCTTAACCGGGGTGCAGAAAGGGTAAAAAGCGAAGGGGTTAGACTCCAGCATTAGTTGTGCATGATGTCAGCTGAGTAGTAGCACGCACCTACTATCGAAGTACTGAACAACGCCCCGCCCGGGTTGGGCCAGACCAGACCATAGCGCATGGGGCTCATGTGTTGTCCGTGTGAGATTGGGCAAAACCGTCCAAAAGGAAACGTTCCACTGACTCTAGTTCGGAGACTGGTCTCTGTACCCTGGTCCAAAAGTGAGTCCCACAAGTGCAGAAGAAAAAATAACTTACAAAAAAGCAGACTTCTCTGTGCCATTGGCCGCCCAAGTGCTGGGCCCCATACTGGTTGGACTTTTGTGTCGATGATGGCGCACACGAAAAATGGCTCTGGCCTGGCCACGCCTGTTTCAAACCCTGCAATTTCCGTACCTGATCCCACCTACTGTGAAGTTGTTGAACACGCTCCACGACGACCGGAGTCAGGTTTTGCAACTGCACGATTTTAGTGAGGAAGTACAACGGTGCAATCTGGTGCTTCAGCAGTACATGATGATTATGGGTCAATACAAGACCCCCTCTATCCCGACACTACCGCCCACACCATGCATGGATTTCCGCACCACTTCAGCAGACATCACCCTTATCGTCAGCCCACTGTGCGACGAACAAGAAGCGTTGAAGAGTGTGGAGTGTGCCCATCTCCTTGAAGAAAAACGATTAGTTGGTGTTAAAACGAGGAGAAAACGTGCCTATGTGATCGCGATGATAACGGTAAACTGCTCGAGCAAAACCAGGTAGTTCCTGGCATTCACATGACCAAATTTGTGAATGTCATGCTCCGTCTACTCAAGCTATTCAATACAAAAGGCTTGGAGATGTCGTTCCCAATGACTAAAAGGCATGCACATGCTAAAGGAATTGTGGTGAAATCCACAGAACTGGGCCTGGATGCAGCAGCAGGAGCAGCATTCACCAGTATCGGGACCTGGCAAGTCACAACGCCCGATATGCCCCACTGACCCAGGAATCGGGGGTGGGAACCAGTCAATGCCAAGAACACCACAACGGGCTCCCTCTTTCACTCCTTCAATTACAAGCGTCTAGTCCGTCATTCATAATCCAGCCGTCGTCCATTAGAGAATATCCGCGTCCATAATCCAAAGACCTATTCCATTTCCATATAACAGTATTAGCACCAAATTCAAAAAGACAAAGTATACATAAACATAGGCTTGTTTCCTGCAAGAGAGAAGCGGTCAACAGTTTTCAATGATGCCGGCAAAGACATCATGATGTTCCAAAATATCAAATCCGTATCGCTGATCAGTATTCTTAATCCATAATATTCGTTATAGAGTCGTCATCTAAAAATGATGTACCTCAGTCACGCTTTGATTGTGACTGTTCATATGAGTACCATGAGGATCTTGAAGTACATGGGCTCATACGGCCCCTTGAGGTTAAGCGGAATTAACACATGTTACGAAACGTAGCGCCATAGATCTTGCACGCTACGTTCGTATTTTGCTATCAGCATGCGATATGTATCGCCAAATTTGAGAAACTTTGAGTGGAGGCGCTTGATGGAATAGCCCTGTTTTATAAGTTTCTGCAACAATGTTTTGTGACGTTGATTAAAATCATCACATTTAACACAGGATCTAGCAAATGCTACTAAGCGAGATATGTATACGCCATATGCAGGTCCACTGGAATATTACTGTCCAGAAAGGGATAGTTTACGATGTCGAAATTGTAATCATCTCTTTTGTCATAAAGTCGACGAGAGAGAATGCCCGCTTCATTTTTATAGAGATAGAGATCTAAATAAGATGTGCCTGTAGGGCTATCTGTAGTTTCCTTCAAATCCAGTGAAGGTGGATATATATCCTTCACTGCGTCATTTATATAGCGATTATCCACAGCGAGAAGATCGTCTATATAGCGTTTGGTGAATGAGAAGGAACGGGCTTTTACCCCAAACACCACGCCGATCGAGATCCATACAGGTAGCAAGTCACTGCGATGGTCACAGCAATGGAAGCAAGCTCCCAAAGTCTGGGAAACCTATTTATATCGTAAACAGGAAGGTTGCCATGTTTTACATCACACTGCGCGGTAATAGGCCAACTGAGTTGTTTCCCAACAGCACCTTATTCCAGGACATGCGGCTATTGCATGTCTTACATCTCCCTGGAATCATGGTACAGCGTGCGACAGGACTAGGTGTGTTACAAAAACTTGTACGAAGTCAACACCTACTCTCTCTGAAGGCCAGTACCATAAGCCCAACATATTCATTGGCAAGACTTCATGGGGTACAAGTATTTCCCCGTTTGCGTATCACTTGAACATGGAGTATGACGAATGGAACTGCAAGTTCCGGGTGATTCTCAAGTCCAATTTGATTGTGCACTTAAGAAAGGGATAAGAAGTATTTGAGGATCTGTGTTGTTTCTGTGGATTTTTTGTTCAGTTTTGCTGACATTTTTGTTTAGTGCAGAGTCATTACATGTTCCTTCTTCGGGTACCTGCCTCGTGCTCATTATTAGGCATCGTATCTGTGCCATTCATTTGCATCTCAGCTGTTCGATTTACATGTGTTGATTTATCTGTGTTTAATACCTGTTCTCATACCTTTGAATAATTATGGTGGAATTGTCTCCGTTCGCTGCTCGTCGAGTTATTTGGATAACTCCTTTCGTTGACGATGACGATGTTGTGGATTTTTTGAGTGAATTTGGTAAAGTGTTGAGGATCGAGCGGGACAGAGCAGAGTTATTTGAGTTTAAGGGAGATATGCGAAAAATATTTTTGTTGACATACGGATCAGCTGGACGCTTTGCTGTATCAGGCGAAAGTTGACAAAGTGTTGATTGCTGTTGCCGGTCCTGAACTGGGTTACGCGAAACCCTCCCCGAGGGAGGTGATTTCGTGAAACTGTTGAACATGTCACGGTTGCGTCTGACTTGGATCCTCCAGACCCTCGCGAGGCGATAGAGACTGCGTTTTCGAGGAGAAGAAATGATGCTAGGGACCTACAGTTGCTTGGGTAGCAGTGGGTGTCTTCGTCGATGTTGTTGCTGTTAACATTTTTTTAATAACCAATTCCGGGAGGCTACAAATTTCAGTGAAGAGCTAATCCTACTCGGTGATCTAAATTTTGATCAACTTGAACGAGTTACAACCAAACCTATCACTCAAATTTGTAACCTGTTTCAACTACAGAATGTGATAAATGAACCGACTAGGATTACCAACAAATCTAGCACGCTAATTGATTTGATACTGACCTCGCACCCAGAAAAGGCTCATGAGAGCGGCACCCTGCCCTCGGGGATCAGTGACCATCAAATTGTCTATATCACCCGTAAAGCTCGTAAGCCGAAGGGCCAACCGAAAACCATTACCACAAGATCATATCGTAATTTTGATGAAACTGCATTTCTAGCTGATCTTGGTCAAATTCCTTGGGGTGTTATGGACACTGCATACGATGCTGACCAGGCATGGGACCTGTTTAAACAACTGGTTGTGCTCATATGTGATAACCATGCCCCTACTGTGCA
Organism: Hanleya hanleyi; assembly: GCA_036873755.1. NCBI lineage: Eukaryota > Metazoa > Mollusca > Polyplacophora > Lepidopleurida > Hanleyidae > Hanleya > Hanleya hanleyi. The sequence continues at coordinate 20,253 of JAVTVY010013839.1, read as the reverse complement.
AATAGGAGTCAAAAAATCGAAACCCTGAATGGATGACCGATGAATTCATATCTCTAATGCACGAGCGTGACTACTATCACAGTAGGGCGCAGAAATCAAACGAGCAATGTGACTGGAAAAATGCCAAACCTTTAAGAAACCAATGCAATAATTTATGTAAAACTCTTAAGAAGGAGTATTATGATAATCTGATAACAGAGAATAAAAATGACTCTCGGAAGCTCTGGAAAACTTTGAAAACAATACTTCCAACAAAGTCTAAATGTATAGCGCTGTCAATGGCGTCAAATTGGATGATGAAGTAATCACTGACCCAAAATCTGTTGCAAATGCATTTAATACTTTCTTCACAAATATTGGAACAAAGTTAGCTGCTGTTTTTGGGCAAACCAGAACAGCTGCTGCAGATTTTCGTGAGAGTGAAAATGGCATTCACTTTGGCTTTACGGATGTTAATACTGAATTTACTTTCAGACAGTTGCGTACATTATCTGTTGTTAAGGCCACTGGATTTGATGGCCTGAGCAGTAGGCTCTTGAAAAGTGCTGCACCATGTATTGCTGCACCACTAACCAACATTTTTAATCTGTCTCTGAAAACTGGAACTCTCCCTGAAGAATGGAAACAGGCCAAAGTCATACCAGTACATAAGGATGGTGACAAAGATAACCTGAACAACTATAGACCTATTTCAGTTTTGCCAGTCATCATGAAAATCATGGAGAGAGCAGTTCATAATCAGCTGTATGACTTTCTTGTCAAACATAATCTGTTAAATAAGGTTCAATCAGGTTTCCGCCCCAAACACTCCACTGCTACCGCTCTGTCGGATGTCGCGGATTATCTGCTCGAAAACATGGAAGCTGGCCTCCTAACGGGTGCTGTTTTTCTGGACCTGAAAAAGGCGTTCGATACCGTGGATCATAAGTTATTACTTTCAAAACTCGGCAGTTTTGGGGTCGCGGGACTGGAAAGTGATTGGTTCTCAAATTACTTATTTGATAGGAAACAAACTACTAATGTGAACGGCCACAACTCAGAATCCCAACAGGTGACGTGTGGCGTTCCACAGGGGTCAATACTTGGTCCGCTGCTATTTATTATTTATATTAATGACCTTTCGAGTGAAATACAAAATTGCAAAATTGTTCTCTATGCGGATGACACCGCATTATTTTTCCCCGCGAAAGACAGTAAGGAAATTGCACGTGTCTTGAATATGGAAATGACTCAGTTTAAATATTAATAAAACCAAAACTATGCTATTTGGGACCAGTCAAAGACTGACTGGGGCCGGAAATATGGAGATTAAGGTCAACGGAGAACCACTGGAAAATGTCGATTCTTTCAAATACTTGGGTCTTTGGTTTGACCCACAGCTCACGTGGAAAATTCACATGAGCAAATTAACCAGTAAGATTTCCCAGCGTATTGCTGTTCTGGCACGAGTCAGAAAATACCTAAACCATCGTGCTTTGCTTACTGTGTATAACACGCTTATCCTCCCTCACTTCGACTATTGTGACATAATCTGGTCTAATTGCTGCAAGACCTTACACTCCAAACTGCAACTTCTGCAGAATAGAGCAGCTAGGGTAATCCTTCATGAGGGCAAACGTGCCCACATTGATGTTATGTTGAGACAGCTTCACTGGCACAAACTCTCTAATAGACAAGATTTTCATGTGTGCCAGTTTGTACATAAGTGTGTCAACGGCGAAGGTCCTTCGTATTTGAATAGTAAGTATACTAGAGTTAAGGAGTTGCACAACTACAATACAAGATCGGCAGCAAATGGCCTGTTATCACTCACTCAGAACCATCTTGAAACAGAGAAACGTACTCTGAATTACAGAGGTGCCATGTTGTACAATTCCTTGCCTCTAGTAGTTACACAAGCTACATCTGGTCATTTTAAAAGATTATATTTTAAATTTTTAAATGCCCCTTAAAAGGATCATCGGACCAATGGGGTATCAATGTCTGTATATAGTTCTGTCTCATATTCTTATGGTGTATTTTTATGTTATTTTTACATAATTCTGTGATAGTGTTATAGTTTATTACTGTGGTGTGGCTGTGAGCATGTAACAGGGCCCTGTGGGAGATCAGTGTTTTTCACTGAACAGGCTACCCTGTATAATATGGTCAAATAAATAAATAAATAAATAAATAAATAAGAATGTAATTATTTCCCAACTTTTCCTATATCACAGTGACAGTGGATATCATAAAAATGTTTTCTATACGACCTACACCTATCTATATACCCCTCCTCTACTATATCTTCATCTATAATATCTTAGATAGAGATATTGTAGAGGAGGGTATATGTAGATCGGTGTAGGTCGTACAGAAAGTATTTTTATGATGTCCACTGTCATAGGTCGGAAAAAATTATATTCTTGATGAAAGGGCTGATGAGCTGTAGGATTCCTCGGATGTTAACACCATGTCGCTGTAAATTCAGTGAGAAATTAAAAAAAAAAACCCAGACCATAGTTTTGTATAATGATGATGGTGTTACGGTAGAAAGAGACTTTGTTAAATAAAGTGTCACATTCTAGTAAAAACGGAAGAGTTATTTTGGAGTTTGAGGCCGAGTATGCGGTCCCCTTCGTTTCTTAAGTTTGTGGATATGGTGATTGCATTCAAGGGACACCAAAGGAAAGTCTCTTAAAAGATTGTTTGACAACGATTGATTTGTGATGTAATTTCGTTGTTAGATATTTGATCTCTAGATAGAGAATGATGTTGCTCGTCGCTAAATAGCTATTGCTGAAATTGCCTCTCTCTCTCTCTCTCTCTCTCTCTGATGACTAACTCGGACCCGATCGCCTTCAGGGGAAGCCCGTGCTAGATGTCCAGGCTCGACTTCTTTCTCATGAGACCTGGAGAGGGAGTCTTACATCGAAGCGGAAATCCGAAATCTGGTTGTGGTGGCAGGGTGACAACGCTGAGATCCTTCCTGGCTGGAGGTGTGGGTGGCGCCTTCTGTAGCTGATCCTCACATGTGGGTGTTGCTGAGGGGGGTACCTTCGTAGCTGGCAATTCCTGGTGAGCTGATGACTTCTTGAGTGACACCCTCCTCGGAATGTTATATCCCTTAGCCCTTAGGTGTAGGTTTGTATACCACAGATTTTGGCTTGAGTGCATCTTTGTTTCCATGTTTTGTTGGTTTGCTGGTGCTAGTTGGTTTGCTGGATGGTTTCTTGGCGGATGGTTGTTTAATTGTTGGTTGTTTGGTGGATACGTGTTTGCTGGATGATGGTTTGGGGTCTCGCCCTCGGTTACCTGATTGATGATCCTGTTTGCGGGGAGAGTGCGGTGAGTATTCTTGCCTCCGTCCCTTCTCCTCACCCCTTGGATGCCTTATATCGACATGTTGTTTGAAGAGGTACATTCTGGAAGCCAGTGCATCAAAATCGCACTCGCTACAGTGGACAATGGGCCCATGGACATCTTTTCGTTGTCGTTGCATTTGATGCCTGGCTCTGAATACCCGGGGGCAAAGTGAGCACCGGAACCTCGCTATAGAAGGCATCTGTTGAAAACATGGCGAAAGAACTTTTGAGTAAACATGTAAGTGCTTTAATGTCTGATTGTTTTTTTTCCGATGCGCAAAGGGTAGTTCTCAACCATATACAAACCACACTGGTTTACTCCATCTTTTGTGTCTTTTTTCCATCCAGTTTGGTGCCGAACCATAATATGGTTTCAGTCGGTTGTGGTGCATTACTTTAGATTTAGCAGCAGGGTCCTTCTGTATTCGGTAAACTAAGTACGATAGTTATTTAGTCACCAGGAACGGCCCGATCCAGGGTTTCTGTAACTTCGGAGAAATCCCCTTTCTTCGATGGTTGTCATGCAGCCATACCGCTTCCCCCGTTTTATACACATGCTGGTTTGCTCTCCGGTCATAAACTCGTTTCTGACGATCGCTGACTGCCTGCATATATTTGCGGGATATTTCATGGATTTTTCACAGCTTCTCCCGTGTTTCCTGCACATAGTCCACGTCACTCAATGTTGGTTCTGCCTTGGGTGACGGACCAAATTTTAGATCTGCTGGCAATGTAATTTCTCTGCCAAACATCATCAGACAAGGGGGAAAAACCTGTACTTTCATGTCGTGAGGATATGTAGGCTAACATCAACATGGGCAATGTCTCATCCCAATTCCGTTGTTCGGATGATATGATGGTCGTCCTCGTTTTGGCAATTTCCAGTTTGTCACACAGTCCCTGGAACAACTTAGATTCAAATTGAGTGCCTTGGTCGGAATGACTCTCAGAAGGTAGACCAAATCGACAGAAGAATTCATCCATCACAACCTTAGTAATGGTTTCTGCTTTCATGTCAGGCATTGGGGATGACTGTCTATCGCGTGAAGTAATCACATAGTACGAAAATATATTTATCCCCTCATCTAGTCTCTGGTAAAGAGCCTAAAATGTCAAGAGCAATCCTCTCGAGTGGTCCTTCTGCCAGGTACTGGGTTCATAGGTGCGATGAACTTCTGTGTTGGAATTCTACATGCTTGGCATTCCTCACATTTTCTTATCCACTCTGCTACATCTTGTTGGTAACCCACCCAGTAGAATCGACGATGCATCCGAGCAACAGTTCTGTTTATTCCAAGATGTCCTGAACCATAGACACTGTGCATGGCTTTGAGAATGTCATTTCACCAAGATCTGGGGACAACAAGCTGACAGGATGATTGCCTCCCATCTCCAAACCATTGCCGGTAGAGGATGCCATCTCTAAGTTCGATGCGGTCCCATTGGCATCAATATGCTTTTGTTGCTGGACTTTTTGCTGATACATTTGGCAATTTTGTTCGTTTGCCAGTCTCTCTCCATGCGATGACAGGAGATAATGAGGTTCTGGGCATTCTTAATTTCCATGACGGATTTACCATCCAGCCAACCCAGTCAGTCCTTCTGCTTTGGACCAGCGTATGGTGATACTCCGGATCTTGTCATCACTCTCGCGGTGTTAATGTTCTGAGTGTCCTTCTGTTCTTGCCTTGTGCAGTAGGCACAAGTATCACATGCAATGCGCGAAAGGCCATCAGCGTTCTCGTGTTGTTTGCCAGCCCTGTGTTTCAGCTGGAAGTTGTATATGTTCAGTCTCGATCCAACGAGCTGTTTGTCCCTCAGGGTTTTTAAACCTCATCAGCCATCTTAGTGCACCATGGTCAGAACGAACCAAGAACTTCAAGCCATAAAGATAGTGGTGGTAATGTTTCACAGCTTCAACTACAGCCAACAGTTCTTTACGGGTGATGCAATATTGGCGTTTTGCTTTTGTGATTGTTCTACTGAAGTAAGCGATAAAACGTTCTTTTCCCTCAACATCCAACTGTGACAGGACAGTACCAATACCTACGTTGCTGGCATCTGTGTATAGGATGAATGGTTTTCCCGTGGATGGATAAGCCAATATGGGTGCTTCTGTGAGAGCAATTTTTAGTCTTTCAAATGCGTTTTCACACTTTGATGTCCACTTGAAGAGATTCCCTTTCTCCATAAGCTTGTGCAAGGGTTTAGCTGTATCCGCAATTACAAGCGTCTGGTCCGTCATTCATAATTAAGCCGTCGTCCATTAGAGAATATCCGCGTCCATAATCCAAAGACCTATTCCATATTCCATATAACAGTATTAGCAACAAATTCAAAAAGACAATCATAGTATACATAAACATAGGCTTGTTTCCTGCAAGAGAGAAGCGGTCAACAGTTTTCAATGATGCCGGCAAGACATCATGATGTTCCAAAAATATCAAATCCGTATCGCTGATCAGTATTCTTAATCCATAATATTCGTTGTAAAGTCGTCATCTAAAGAATGATGTGTCTCAGTCACGCTTTGATTGTGCTTGTTCATATCAGTACCATGAGGATCTTGAAGTACATGGGTTCATACGGCCCTAGCCCCGGGTTAAGCGGAATTAGACACAATTTACGAAACGTAACGCCATAGATCTTGCACGCTACGCTCGTATTTTGCTATCAGCATGCGATATGTATCGCCAAATTTGAGAAACTTTGAGTGGAGGCGCTTGGTGGTGTAGCCCTGTTTTATAAGTTTCTGCAACAATGTTTTCTGATGTTGATTAAAATCGCCACATTTAACACAGGGTCTAGCAAATGCTACTAGGCGTGATATGTATACGCCATATGCAGGTCCCACTGGAATACTACTGTCCAGAAATGGATAGTTTACGATGTCGAAATTGTAATCATCTCTTGTGTCATACAGTCGACGAGAGAGAAGGCCCGCCTCATTTTTATAGAGATATAGGTCTAAATATGATGTGCGTGTAGGGTTATCTGTAGTTTCCTTCAGATCCAGTGAAGGTGGATATATATCCTCCACTGCGTCATTTATATAGCGACTATCCACAGCGAGAAGATCGTCTATATAGCGTTTGGTGAATGAGAAGGAACGGGCTTAACGTGACGCCTGTAGTATGAGCAAGTCCCGATGAAAACTCGCACTTCTGTAAGACTTGTGGGCCTCGGCCATTGCTTCACGGCACTAATTTTGGATGGATCTGTGGATATTCCCAAACTGGAAAAAATGTGTCCTAAGAATTAGACTTCTTTCCGGAACAAATGGCACTTCTTGGGCGACAACTTCAAACCAGCTTCCTCCATCCCAGGACTTCCTTCAGCCTAGCTAGATGGGTCTCGAATGAGTCGGAGAATATAATTATGTCGTCTAAGTACAGCAGACAAGTCTTCCAGTTCAGTCCAGATAGAACAGCTCTCAGGCGTTCGAACGTTGCAGGGGCGTTACACAGACCAAAAGCGAAGGCAGTTTTCTCAACATCTTTTGTGTCGACCTCAACTTGCCAATATCCACTCTTCAGGTCCAGTGTTGAAAACAATGTTGATCCTCGTAGTACATCCAGGCGGTCGTCTATTCTAGGAATTGGATAAGAGTTCTTTTGTGTTGCTAGATTCAAGCGGAGAAAAGCATCTTCTTCACGAGAACGACTGGTGTGGCCAAAGGACTTGTTGATTCCTCTATTATACCATTTTTCAACATTGATGAAACTTCATTCTCAACATTTTGACGTTTGGAGAGTGGTAACCGTCTAGGGTGCATCCTGATGGGAGCAGCATCACCACTGTTGATTGAATGTTTGGCGATGTTGGTTCGACCAAGGTCATCTTTGTCTTCGGCAAAGGCTGTCTGGTGGTCTGAACTTGATCCTGTTCTTTTGGCATTAAGTTCTGAACCACCGCTTGGTATAGATCTCCAACATGGGCAGGTACTTCTCCCTTACTATTTGCTAGATGGTTCAGTCTGCCGTGCTTTATTTCCCTATGTTCATTATAATCAACTACTCTCTCTATTGGTTGACAAGTGACTATGTGCGTGTCCCTGTATAACGTCTTCGGTTGGTCGTCAAAATTTACCACTCTTAAGAGAATACATTCTGTACTTGGATACACAACGGTTCTGGCCAACATCATGCCCTTGGATTGCACAAAAGTTTCACTGACTTCCACCACACCAGTCATGATAATCAAGGAGTCGTCACGGAGGTTATCAGGTATCACAGTCTCACTGTTTGATGGAATAATGATGGTTTATCCTACAGATACTCGGAAGATGGAAGGCAAGCGGCTCTCCAGAACACCGAGCACGAGTGTGTCGTCTACTGTCAAATACCAACACACATATTGAGGTTACAGTTGTGTCCTTGCAAGAAGTTATAGCCCAGTACTGCAGGAACGTCTATGTCAACAATGAGCATCGTTTGTTGTGCTGTCATGTCTGCAAGTAGTGTAATGATCACGGTAGTTTGTCCCAAAATTTTCAAAAATCTGCCATTTTTATTTCTATTGGAGGTCGATTCTCTGTTGGTATGGCGTGATATTTCTTTGGATGCAAGACCGAAATTCACGACCCAGTATCAAACAGGCAATTCAATTTTACCCCATTGACCTATGTTGGTAGGAAAAGACCATCATGATTTTGCTTACTAAATTGTCTGTATTGGGCCCAATATTTTGTGTTTTAGCTGGAGTCTGGCCCTCGGCACCAGCTACTGACCATTTCCCAAATGGGAAGTACTTAGTTGGTTACCACGTGGTTGCCCATTATGGCTGTCATTTTCAGCTGCATTGTTCCTGAACTGTTGTTGCTTTCGCTTTCGGCATTCCGCCTTCCACTGTCCCTTGATTCCACAAAAAATGACATTTTCCAGGTCTTCTGCTTGATTTGTAGCCCTTAGTTTCGACCGCTGTCAAACTGGTCTCAATCCTGGCAAGTCGTTCCGCCAGTTTGTCATTAATGGGTCATTACAATGGTTCCCTTCACTTGTATCCAAATTGGTTGTGTCACCAGTCATTGATTCACGCTGCATTCTCAATGTCATTCCCGGAGACTTGCGCTTTCTTGCATTCTAAAAAGCTTCGTATTCTAGTGCAATCTTAACTGCTTCTTCAAGATTTCCTGGTTTGCCCTGGTAAATGGACCATTCTAGATCAGAGTCATTCGGGGAATCTATGAAACCGTATCGGGCTAATTTCTCTTGTGTTTCACTTGAGGCTACTGGGTAGGCTTTACGAACCAACTTCTTTATATCCTGGGATAATTCGGTCAGCTGTTCAGACTTCTTCAGCAGACGATGCTTCATTTGTGCACGGAACATCTCAGATTGGTTCTCAGGTTCAAATCTTTATGTAAGAGCAGCTATTAATTTCCTATAATTTCTTCTTTGGTGAGGTTCTAGGTCACTGATGATGCATTGTGCTCGTCGACGTAAACTTGTTGCTAGTTCCAATGCCTTGGTAGCATTGTCCCATCTTTTTATTTCTGCTACCATTTTAAAATGTACAAGGTGGTCATGCCAGCCCGCCGATCCATCGAAAGTTGCCGGGTTCTTCGGTTTTCGATATCTCTGGAAATCTCATGAAGTTTGATAACTACCATAGGAGTTATTATCTCTTGTATCTTGATTATGAGCATTTATCCCATAACCTCCATTGTGATCTGGCCTTGTTGTGCTTTCATTCCTGGTAAGTCTTTGAGACATTTGACCAAGTGGTGTGGTGCATTTCCAACATGTCTGAATCGTTGATCCTGCCAATTCCGTCTCCTCATATTTGGTTTGCTCATCGCAGATCTATCGGCGGCATGTTGGTTATTTCCCTGCAGGGGTTCTTCGTCGTCTCCAGTTTGCCTGATAGACATAAGTTGTCTGTCCTGCTGAGAGTCACATACCAGACCTCCGGATTGACTGGGATATGGGGACCGTCCATCCCTTACATCGGGGCTTACAAGATAAATTTCACGACGTGACCCTCCCGAGTTTATATGGCTAACCGAATGTGCCAGGAAAATATACGGAACATCAACCTTTGTTGATTTGTCCAGGAGCTGGCCCACAACACTTTTTGACTTTTCAAATCATCCACTTGTTTCAGCACTTCTTTCTCCGGTTGACGGAAGTGCTCCAGGGATTCCTTGAGTGCCTGTAAATCTACTGACTTATCAGTCAGTGGTAATGAGTCCTGCCATGAGTCAGTAAAGCAGTCTCCCTTAGCCTTGTTCGTTGGGGAAAATTGTGATGCCATTTTCTGCTCTGGGTTATGGAAGGTCCATAGGCAGAACTGAGAATGCTCCTCTCCATGCGCTATATATACCCTCCGGTGGGATTCTAGATATATATCCATATATTTAGCCACGGTTTTTAGAACCAATCAAATACCTCTACCTGCTTTTGTTAGCCAATCATCTGCGTTCAATGCTAAAACATATGCGCCGCCTGGCGGACATACTCCTTGTCAATAAACAACATGGTAGCCGATATTTGCTGGCGAGCGAGTCTTCGTAACTTTGAAAAGTCATTTTAGCCTCCTCAAACATCGTAGTGACACACTAGGATTGCCGATAGGTCCTTCGTTACTTCTATTTTCATGGCGGACACAAGTAAGTAGACAGAAATCTCTAGTTTTGCGAACTCAGGCCGCCTCTCGTCGTCGTTGTTGCTGTTGTTGTAACTCCGTCGGTCACAACTTGATACCAAATTCGCCACAATAGTTAATGGGGACGGTTCCAGACTCACCATAGGCGCTGCGGTGGGTACGACGAATCTGTTTCTCATAGGCAAGGGGATTGACATTGCTGAATGAGTAAAACCGACACAGTTTTGAGTAAGTATGTAGCTCGGTCGATCTGCAGGCGACCTGTTCATGCAAGACCGTTACCGCTTGAACATGGTACCTTCTTGAACGAACTCCGAATGATGCGGGCGCCATCGACCTTTGCCTTGATGGTTACTGGCGTAGAAGGGTGCGCGACTGACCACAAGCTCCTTGTCCAAGACGCAGTGGTGTATGTCCGTAAAGTGAAACGGAATCCAGCCGTACATTTGGGGCATCTTAAAGCCTTGGAGAGAATAAAAACCCCAGCCCAATACAAATTGTTCTCTGTGCCTGCTGGCAATATGAGCGCCAACAAAGAAAGTTTTACTTGAGTTAATTTCCCAAGGGACTGATCCTGATTGCCTAAGTGGAGAATATCCAAAGAAACCGTGTTATTTTAAACATTTCAACATCAGCTGTGTGGCTATACATGTGGACGGCCAGCAGGTACCAGTTACTGTGGCTACCCCTGCCACTGCCCTAACACCAAACTTTGAACGGCGTAATTTCTTCTGGAGCTACCAAAACCTGTTTGCGGCGACAGGTCAATTCAACGAGAGTAAGGAAACCACATTAGTCGGGGGGACTGATGCCCTGCATACAGTAGAATTATTTTGGGGGAATTATTGTGCTGCCATTTCAAAAAATGCAGATGTCGAATGTATGAGGATACTTAAAAACTCAAAAAGTCTCGGGGAATAACTAGATGACAAAGGAAATATACCGTGCAGACATGCATCTACTTGGGATTTCACGACTCTCTATACTAATATTCCTCATCAGGACATCATTGAACACTTAGCTTATTAATAATATCGGTGTTCAATAAAAGTGGTCACCGGTGTATTAATGTCAGAAGCCATACGTGTTTTCTTCAGTTTTACTGAACGAAGAATACGGATGGGTTTTTCTTATAATAGAATCGCTTGAATTTCTCATTAACAACATCCATGTTACTGTATAATTCGGCAATACCATATACATGTAGCGTATATGAATCCCAATGGATACAAATTGTGCAGCATTTACGCGTCTGGTTACCAAGTTTTTCCTGGCTGTAGGTGGACGGTGTACCGGGACGAATGTCATTGTTGTCAATTATGAGAATGGAAGATTTTCTGCTAATCAACAATCCACCTGGTTATGGAGAGAGAGAGGAAAAATTGTTCTGGTGGCCTAGGGAGGGAAGGCTGTTAACTCGGCCCATGTATTACCGATCCCCTGGCCAGACCCAGGCATCTTGCCGATATTCCCATCTTTCGACCGTTTGGTCATTATCTCCGGCACTTTGGTGTGTCAGTACACTTTCCCGATAGACACAGCTTCAACATTTCTTCGATAAATACAAAAAAATCGCTAGCAAAAACGGAGAAATTGAACAGGATAAAACGTTCTTGATAACATGTAAATCCGTACACTGGCTGCTGTCTGACTGCCGAGAGCTTACACTAGTGACGTTTATCCGCAGAGGAAAATCAAGAGCTGTGTTGAGCTTTTGCTCGTCAAATTTCACTATTTCAGTTGTTAGACATATATATTTGAAAATCTGACTGATAATCCGTCGAGCACTGTAGGGGTGTTTGGGGGTCCCTTTACTGGAAACATTGAAAACTGTTGACCGATTCTCTCTTGTAAGAAACCATCTTGTGTTTTTATCAGTTTTATTTCATACACATTTGCAATTGGCGCTTCTGTCATACGGAGTAGGTATTCCGATTATTGACGGGGAAATTCTTTTATAGACGACAACTGAATATTGAATGTCGGATCTCAGGCTTTAGCGAGTACAGGGTGTTCTGTACGTGACCTTAGAGAACGACCAGCAGCTGAGTCCCGTCAAGCTAGGCAAGCACAGACCGCCGGAGCACCAGGATTGTGATTTGCTACGCCGAAATCGAAAACACCAAACAAAAGGATAGCAAGATGCGCAACGCCCTGTGTGATTGGCATCAACAGCATGTGGGTATTCCAATGGGTACTAATTATGCACCTTTTTGGTTGACCTACATCTGTTCTCTTATTAATATGCAGGCGCTTTCGAAAGCTTTCACCAAACGCTATATAGACGATCTTCTCTCTTCGCTATATATATGACCTAGTCTGGATATATATCCACTTTCACTGGATTTTGCGGAAACTACAGATATCCTTAAGGGCACATCATATTTAGACCTATACCTCTATGAAAATGAGACGGATCTTCTCTCGCATCGACTTCACGACAGAAGAGAAGATTCGACATCGTAAACAATCCCTTTCTGGGCAGCAATATTCCAGTGGGACCTGCATATGGCGTATACATATCTCGACCAATAGCATTTTCTAGATCCTGTGTTGAATGTGACGATTTTAATCAACGTCACAAAACATTATTGCACAAACTTCCACGCAACGTTTCTCAAATTTAACGATACATATCGCATGCTGATAGCAAAATACGAGCGTAGCGTGCAAGATTTATGGCGGTACGTTTCGTAACTTGTCTGATTTCTCTTAATCCGGGTCTTGGAGCGTATGAACACATTTACTTCAGGATCCTCATGGCGATCATATGAACATCCAGATTCAAAGCGTGACTGAGATACATCATTCTCCAGATAACGACTTTAAAACAAAATCATATGGACTAAGAATACTGATCAGCGGTACGGATTAGATATTTTTGGAACATCTTCCCGGTATCATTGAAAACTGTTGAACACTTATCTCTAGTTGATCACTTCTCCCTAGGTCCTCGGATTATGGACGCGGAAATGGCTGATTAATTAATGAAGGATGAAACGCTTGTAATTAATCTCCACCTATATGGACACAGTCCAGATCTCAGCCGTGCTCAAGAACGATTCGTGGACAAGAACCCACTTTCAAGGACTGTTTGCCCTGAAGACCGCGTACGTTCTCAACACAGACTCGATGGATCGATTCAGTCAACATTGTGTTGCCGTGTACTTGACAGCAGACCTAGGCGAATTCTTTGATCCTTTCAGACAGCCTACCTTTATAGGCCTACACTGACCCATAGTGGCGACAGGCGGACATTGGAGATACATGTAGACCCCGGAGAGTATCCAGAGAAGACACGAAATTCTTGAAATCCTGCGATGACATCACTTCCACGTTAGGACGTTACGATAGTCTGTTAAGGCGACACGGTAGAGCGTTAAAGTTTAACGACGGGGGTTAAGACATAGTGACGGGCGTTGACGAGCGTCACTACGTTTTGGTGAACTAGTGTCGATTTCACGGGATATCACGTGACTCATTTAGACCAATCAGAGCTTCTGAGCTATCTCTCTGGGGCGTTAAAGCTTTGAAATAGGTGTCCGCGTTACTGTGATATGTCTATAATACCACCCACAAGAAAGAGCCCCTATAAGTGGGTGGGCAGCATGAGTTTGTACCATATCTGCTTCCACAAGGGGAAGATTAATTTCTCTACATGATGACTGTACATGGCTAGTCAAGTTAATCATAACATAGTTAGTTATATCGTCGCTATATGGCTTGAACACTGCTGAACGCGACGTTAAACCTAACTCACTCCATCACCCCTACCAGAAAGACGTGCGCAGTCGACGTCTAACCGTCAACATTGCTTATCGTTGCCTTGAGTGAGGACGAACGTTTATCAGACACAACGATATGATGCGACATCAAAGGAATATACATGGGAGCACAGAGACCGAGTCGCTAGAAGATGATGAGCCTACTGATTCAGATAATACCGTAATACAGAGACCTGAGAGTCTACCCACTCGTTTTTCATCATCCTTTTGATGTTGCGGTTAATTAATTAATGCTGACCTATTACCAGTATAGCCTGCTGCCGCTTGAATTGAACAATGATCAGCATAAAACGAATCGTCACATGGAAGAGGACATAGGTACCATCCACAGAGGCCCCTGAAAGCGTGGTCAAAAAGCGTCAACAGCTGTTCCAGGACACGTTGCCTGTTACATTATCTGGTAATGCCCGATGTCGATTAGCAGTGAACGAACAGATGATGATCATGGAGCGAACAGGAGCCTGAACACAAGGAGAACTCATTCACCTCCACATGCTCACCCCTAGGGGCTAGCGTATACGTGTCTAGGTAGGCACCTAGTGCCGTGTGCGCATCTGGGCGACTTTGCGCTTGATCTACCACTGATGACGTCACAGTCACGTGGTTCTGTGCAACACGCCATCGTATAGGACAGTATGTGAGCTTGTAGATGATACCTCATACATCTTTTTTTTTTCGCCCAAGCCACCACTTATTGGACCTCCCACCCTACAAAGTTTAAGGCAGATGAACGTATAGTTTTCCATGTACCCTCCCCTTGAGCATACTAGTGGATGGCGCGGGGCGCTCGATCCAGGGAAACTCTATGGCGCATGCCTGTCTTCAGGCGTCTCTTAGAGAGAAACCTTCTGTCTCTCACCCTCTCATTCTCGGCAAAGAATTCCACTTCCTGTTGCGCATGCGCAGCCCCAATCTCTTATCCACACTACCGTATGGCGCAGGCCTTTGTCTCTTAGAGCGAAACTCTCTGTCTCACACCCATCCTGTTCTCAGTGAGGCGTTCCACTACTCCTCTACCTACACTACCCTATGGCACATACCTGGGACCAGGCGTCTCGTTGGATGAAACCCACATGTCTCTCACCCCTCCCGTTCTCGGTAGAACGTCCCACTTCCAGTTTCGCATGTGCATCTCTACTTCTTTACCTACCCTACCATATGGCGCATGTCTGGGTCCAGGCGTCTGGTTGGGTGAACCACCATGCCTGTCACCGTTCTCCTTCTCAGTAGAGCAGTCCACTTCCGGTTGCGCATGCGCATCCCTAATTCGCTTCCAACCATATCTCGTGTCTACGCACATTAATCATACAGACGTCTCGCTGCGGCTTGAAACGCTTGCATCAAATAATCGCTGTTCTATGGATAAATCGACTTGTGACCACGTGGATTTGTGCACGGTCGATGGAATTACTGAACAACACAACATATTGGCAGTTCCAGGCAATATCTCTTCAAGCCTTCCCTTGGAGGAAAGAGATTATGGGTCAAATTAATCACAGATAGATTCTGATGACAGGATCCTTTGGTAAACAAGTCGGTGTTTGAATTGTTCTTGGCCGCACCTATCAGATCATCTGGTACTACCACGTTAGTCTGTTTGAGATTGAAGTAATACTATATATTGAGGAATGCTTGGGTCCGTAACCGCATAGTCTCGTAGGCGAGTTGCCACTGACTGTAACACCGGACAATACGGGTATAGCTGATAGGCCCTTCCTCTAGGAATTTGATCACCCAGGACGTTTTTCCACACCTCGACGGGCCGCTATCCATCATTGCGTAGGGGTGCTCTACTCTACCTTGCTGTATATGGAGCGAAATTGTCTGAGCATACTATCGCGACGAGAGAAGGTTAGCCGACTGGCGTACACATTCATGACACCTTGATTACCGTATCGGGAAATTAGATGTGGACTTAGATGGACATGTGTATATGTACAGATTACACCACCACCGCCACCGCCATAGCCAATTTGGTCCATGGGCTACACCAGCATTACAAAACATACACAAGACAGGGTATTAATGTGACGATTTTAATCAACGTCACAAAACATTATTGCACAAACTTCCACGCAACGTTTCTCAAATTTAACGATACATATCGCATGCTGATAGCAAAATACGAGCGTAGCGTGCAAGATTTATGGCGGTACGTTTCGTAACTTGTCTGATTTCTCTTAATCCGGGTCTTGGGGCGTATGAACACATTTACTTCAGGATCCTCATGGCGATCATATGAACATCCAGATTCAAAGCGTGACTGAGATACATCATTCTCCAGATAACGACTTTAAAACAAAATCATATGGACTAAGAATACTGATCGGCGGTACGGATTAGATATTTTTGGAACATCTTCCCGGTATCATTGAAAACTGTTGAACACTTCTCTCTAGTTGATCACTTCTCCCTAGGTCCTCGGATTATGGACGCGGAAATTCTTTAATGGACGGTGGCTGATTAATTAATGAAGGATGAAACGCTTGTAATTAATCTCCACCTATATGGACACAGTCCAGATCTCAGCCGTGCTCAAGAACGATTCGTGGACAAGAACCCACTTTCAAGGACTGTTTGCCCTGAAGACCGCGTACGTTCTCACCACAGACTCGATGGATCGATTCAGTCAACATTGTGTTGCCGTGTACTTGACAGCAGACCTAGGCGAATTCTTTGATCCTTTCAGACAGCCTACCTTTATAGGCCTACACTGACCCATAGTGGCGACAGGCGGACATTGGAGATACATGTAGACCCCGGAGAGTATCCAGAGAAGACACGAAATTCTTGAAATCCTGCGATGACATCACTTCCACGTTAGGACGTTACGATAGTCTGTTAAGGCGACACGGTAGAGCGTTAAAGTTTAACGACGGGGGTTAAGACATAGTGACGGGCGTTGACGAACGTCACTACGTTTTGGTGAACTAGTGTCGATTTCACGGGATATCACGTGACTCATTTAGACCAATCAGAGCTTCTGAGCTATCTCTCTGGGGCGTTAAAGCTTTGAAATAGGTGTCTGCGTTACTGTGATATGTCTATAATACCACCCACAAGAAAGAGCCCCTATAAGTGGGTGGGCAGCATGAGTTTGTACCATATCTGCTTCCACAAGGGGAAGATTAATTTCTCTACATGATGACTGTACATGGCTAGTCAAGTTAATCATAACATAGTTAGTTATATCGTCGCTATATGGCTTGAACACTGCTGAACGCGACGTTAAACCTAACTCACTCCATCACCCCTACCAGAAAGACGTGCACAGTCGACGTCTAACCGTCAACATTGCTTATCGTTGCCTTGAGTGAGGACGAACGTTTATCAGACACAACGATATGATGCGACATCAAAGGAATATACATGGGAGCACAGAGACCGAGTCGCTAGAAGATGATGAGCCTACTGATTCAGATAATACCGTAATACAGAGACCTGAGAGTCTACCCACTCGTTTTTCATCATCCTTTTGATGTTGCGGTTAATTAATTAATGCTGACCTATTACCAGTATAGCCTGCTGCCGCTTGAATTGAACAATGATCAGCATAAAACGAATCGTCACATGGAAGAGGACATAGGTACCATCCACAGAGGCCCCTGAAAGTGTGGTCAAAAAGCGTCAACAGCTGTTCCAGGACACGTTGCCTGTTACATTATCTGGTAATGCCCGATGTCGATTAGCAGTGAACGAACAGATGATGATCATGGAGCGAACAGGAGCCTGAACACAAGGAGAACTCATTCACCTCCACATGCTCACCCCTAGGGGCTAGCGTATACGTGTCTAGGTAGGCACCTAGTGCCGTGTGCGCATCTGGGCGACTTTGCGCTTGATCTACCACTGATGACGTCACAGTCACGTGGTTCTGTGCAACACGCCATCGCATAGGACAGTATGTGAGCTTGTAGATGATACCTCATACATCTTTTTTTTTTCGCCCAAGCCACCACTTATTGGACCTCCCACCCTACAAAGTTTAAGGCAGATGAACGTATAGTTTTCCATGTACCCTCCCCTTGAGCATACTAGTGGATGGCGCGGGGCGCTCGATCCAGGGAAACTCTATGGCGCATGCCTGTCTTCAGGCGTCTCTTAGAGAGAAACCTTCTGTCTCTCACCCTCTCATTCTCGGCAAAGAATTCCACTTCCTGTTGCGCATGCGCAGCCCTAATCTCTTATCCACACTACCATATGGCGCAGGCCTTTGTCTCTTAGAGCGAAACTCTCTGTCTCACACCCATCCTGTTCTCAGTGAGGCGTTCCACTACTCCTCTACCTACACTACCCTATGGCACATACCTGGGACCAGGCGTCTCGTTGGATGAAACGCACATGTCTCTCACCCCTCCCGTTCTCGGTAGAGCGTCCCACTTCCAGTTTCGCATGTGCATCTCTACTTCTTTACCTACCCTACCATATGGCGCATGTCTGGGTCCAGGCGTCTGGTTGGGTGAACCACCATGCCTGTCACCGTTCTCCTTCTCAGTAGAGCAGTCCAATTCCGGTTGCGCATGCGCATCCCTAATTCGCTTCCTACCATATCTCGTGTCTACGCACATTAATCATACAGACGTCTCGTTGCGGCTTGAAACGCTTGCATCAAATAATCGCTGTTCTATGGATAAATCGACTTGTGAGCACGTGGATTTGTGCACGGTCGATGGAATTACTGAACAACACAACATATTGGCAGTTCCAGGCAATATCTCTTCAAGCCTTCCCTTGGAGGAAAGAGATTATGGGTCAAATTAATCACAGATAGATTCTGATGACAGGATCCTTTGGTAAACAAGTCGGTGTGTGAATTGTTCTTGGCCGCACCTATCAGATCATCTGGTACTACCACGTTAGCCTGTTTGAGATTGAAGTAATACTATATATTGAGGAATGCTTGGGTCCGTAACCGCATAGTCTTGTAGGCGGGTTGCCACTGACTGTAACACCGGACAATACGGGTATAGCTGATAGGCCCTTCCTCTAGGAATTTGATCACCCAGGACGTTTTTCCACACCTCGACGGGCCGCTATCCATCATTGCGTAGGGGTGCTCTACTCTACCTTGCTGTATTTAGAGCGAAATTGTCTGAGCATACTATCGCGACGAGAGAAGGTTAGCCGACTGGCGTACACATTCATGACACCTTGATTACCGTATCGGGAAATTAGATGTGGACTTAGATGGACATGTGTATATGTACAGATTACACCACCACCGCCACCGCCATAGCCAATTTGGTCCATGGGCTACACCAGCATTACAAAACATACACAAGACAGGGTATTAATGTGACGATTTTAATCAACGTCACAAAACATTATTGCACAAACTTCCACGCAACGTTTCTCAAATTTAACGATACATATCGCATGCTGATAGCAAAATACGAGCGTAGCGTGCAAGATTTATGGCGGTACGTTTCGTAACTTGTCTGATTTCTCTTAATCCGGGTCTTGGGGCGTATGAACACATTTACTTCAGGATCCTCATGGCGATCATATGAACATCCAGATTCAAAGCGTGACTGAGATACATCATTCTCCAGATAACGACTTTAAAACAAAATCATATGGACTAAGAATACTGATCAGCGGTACGGATTAGATATTTTTGGAACATCTTCCCGGTATCATTGAAAACTGTTGAACACTTCTCTCTAGTTGATCACTTCTCCCTAGGTCCTCGGATTATGGACGCGGAAATTCTTTAATGGACGGTGGCTGATTAATTAATGAAGGATGAAACGCTTGTAATTAATCTCCACCTATATGGACACAGTCCAGATCTCAGCCGTGCTCAAGAACGATTCGTGGACAAGAACCCACTTTCAAGGACTGTTTGCCCTGAAGACCGCGTACGTTCTCACCACAGACTCGATGGATCGATTCAGTCAACATTGTGTTGCCGTGTACTTGACAGCAGACCTAGGCGAATTCTTTGATCCTTTCAGACAGCCTACCTTTATAGGCCTACACTGACCCATAGTGGCGACAGGCGGACATTGGAGATACATGTAGACCCCGGAGAGTATCCAGAGAAGACACGAAATTCTTGAAATCCTGCGATGACATCACTTCCACGTTAGGACGTTACGATAGTCTGTTAAGGCGACACGGTAGAGCGTTAAAGTTTAACGACGGGGGTTAAGACATAGTGACGGGCGTTGACGAACGTCACTACGTTTTGGTGAACTAGTGTCGATTTCACGGGATATCACGTGACTCATTTAGACCAATCAGAGCTTCTGAGCTATCTCTCTGGGTCTATCTTGAAATAGGTGTCTGCGTTACTGTGATATGTCTATAATACCACCCACAAGAAAGAGTGGGTGGGCAGCATAAGTTTGTACCATATCTGCTTCCACAAGGGGAAGATTAATTTCTCTACATGATGACTGTACATGGCTAGTCAAGTTAATCATAACATAGTTAGTTATATCGTCGCTATATGGCTTGAACACTGCTGAACGCGACGTTAAACCTAACTCACTCCATCACCCCTACCAGAAAGA
>JAVTVY010013838.1:0-54263 GCA_036873755.1 Hanleya hanleyi | reverse complement strand
GTTGACATCTGAACAGTTATATATTCGGTACTCTGATGAACGCTTGGCCTAGAACAAAAGACATTCTTTTTTTCCTGGCTGGAATCAGTGAGGCTTATAACATGTTTAATTGTCATCCCTGCATTAATTATGGGGATTATAAAGAGGGATAGAGTCTCCCCGTAGTTCCCGGAAATAGCAAGTTCAACTCCGCAAACTTTGACCCTGCAGAGCTACGGCGTTGGCCTTGCTTCGATGAAAAGATGTCTCACGAATAGACTGGCTGCCGACTTAGCATGCTGTGCATGCGGTTCAGTACCGCATGATAAAATTGCGTTTTGAAAGACAAGATTTTTGTAGCTGTCAGGGAGAAAAGTGATGAAAATCTTACTAGCCACTGTGCTGATGAATAAAATATAGTTTTGAATATCCCAAAATATGCATATATTCGGCAAAACTAGCTGCCTGGCGAACAGAAAAGGGAAATGTGCGGATAGCTGACAGTCAACATGTGCTTCAAAGCTTTATACGATTTTTCCTAAATTTGAAGGGAATACGGAATTCTCAACTTTAATACAGGAGTATTTTTATCAAAAGTATTTGTCAGTTCAGTAATTCAAGTTGCCGAATAAATCTTTCGTCGGATTTCGACTTGTCAAACAACAACACGTACACTAGTCAGGCTGACATTACGTCGTCGGGATTCTCTATTTTATTTTGTGTTTATCTGCGGTGATCAGTCAGGCTATTCGCCTCTTTCTCATGTGTCGATCACATGACCTGCTGGGTGAGTTCCGGTCGTTTGACGTCGTAAAACTTGCATGGAGCATGCTAGTTTTTCGTTGACAGCGTCTGTTCCATATGAGTGAAAATTATACAAGTTGTCTTCCTCGAAAGCTAATGTACTTCTGAAATATTATCTACCAGAATCAAACTGCAAAACTACGTTTTAAAAATAATTCCCATTGACTTCAATGTTATTTTCGCGACCATCAAATCTCCCGCAGGTTACGTCCCATAAGATAAGATAACATTATTCTTTATTGTACAAGCGTCAATGACTGACAGAGTACAAAATTCACATAACTATAACAACAGGTCAATTAATTCCAAACTTATAGGACATATCATATGTATCATATTCCCATATGCCGTCGGCTGGAACTCACCCAAAATGTACCACGTGACTGCGCTTGTGCATCTCCCGCAGGTTACGCTGGACTGAACCGGTCATAGGACGGTGATGTCACTAACTCCGCCTTCTGCATGGTTAAGAACAACAGTCAAATATGGAATAGTAAAGGAAATACACACTAAACCAATATGACAACGAAGTAAAATGGCTAAATCAGACAAGCTGAGCTAGAATTCGATAAGACATACACATATGCAGTTTACGTTGTGTATGTTTTAATGTGTTGGATTACTAAGTTGTTAACTTGAATACTTAGAATTTTGTTTGATCGTCGCTAAAATGCTGAAATATTGCTGATCACGACGTTAAACCTCAATTCTCTCTCCTGTGATTGTTTAGACCTGAAAGATGTGAAAACATCTGTTACAGATTGTGGAAATGAATTGAAATTATAAACCGAACTCAGCATGATCATATATGATCCGGTGCTAGGGGCCGTGTGGTCATATCATCCAAGTTACCACATGAACAGGTACAATAAAATCGTACCTGAGATACATAGCCAGAAAAACGGTGTTGGCCCAACACCATTTTTTAGTGTTGAGGCCAGTTCAACACCAATAAGTGGTGTTGAGAAATGGTGTTGACATAATTCAACACCAAAATGTGGTGTTGAGGCCAGTTCAACACCAAAAAACGGTGTTGAGAAAATGGTGTTGACCCAATCCAACACTGAAAAATGGTGTCGAGACCAGTTCAACACCAAAAAACGGTGTTGAAAGAATGGTGTTGAAAATCTAACACTGAAAATTGGTGTTAGACCAGTTCAACACCAAAAAACAGTGTTAAGAAAAGGAGGTGTTTCGACACCAGTTTAACGCCAAAACGGTGTTAAGAGAATGGTGTTAAAATTCCAACATTGAAAAAAAAGGGGTTATGTGAAACCCGGCAGGCTCGCCGTTTTGGTTTACGCCAATAAGACTCTTACCAACTACAAATTGATATTTGAATTTATTTCAATTTCAAAATTTCAAATTTCAAGCTAAGAAAAATGCAATTTTAATTGCCAGCCCTTATAAAAAATACCATGGTTTACAACAGATTGAACCATGGTAACCACGTTAATACCATGGTTGTCATGGTAATAACATGGTACACATGGTTTACACATGGTACTACCATGGTAATACCATGGTACAGATGTACCATGGTTCAATGTACTCTGTTCAACTATCGTAATACCATGGTACAGATGAACCATGGTTCAATATACCATGGTTAACCACTTTGAACAATAGTAATAGCATGGTACATAACAACCATGGTACAATATACCATAGTTAACCAAAATATTATTTCCCCGATTTTTTGGCGTAATGTTGTTAGTGACAAAAAATACAATTGGAAGGATTTCAATTTACGACAAATAAATGAATGGATGCAAAGTTATATGCCTGTGAATAAAGTTGAATGGCTGACAGAATGGCTTAGAAACCGGTAAAGTTAAACAAGTGATGTCTACCAAATGTACTGATTGTAATTTGTATAAGCATGCCAATAGCGCCACGTGGTGCGAGGCAGAAGAGAAATGTTGACATCTGAACAGTTATATATTCGGTACTCTGATGAACGCTTGGCCTAGAACAAAAGACATTCTTATTTTCCTTGGCTGGAATCAGTGAGGCTTATAACATGTTTAATTGTCATCCCTGTATTAATTATGGGGATTATAAACAGGGATAGAGTCTCCCCGTAGTTCCCGGAAATAGCAAGTTCAACTCCGCAAACTTTGACCCTGCAGAGCTACGGCGTTGGCCTTGCTTCGATGAAAAGACGTCTCACGAATAGACTGGCTGCCGACTTAGCATGCTGTGCATGCGGTTCAGTACCGCATGATAAAATTGCGTTTTGAAAGACAAGATTTTTGTAGCTGTCAGGGAGAAAAGTGATGAAAATCTTACTAGCCACTGTGCTGATGAATAAAATATAGTTTTGAATATCCCTAAAATATGCATATATTCGGCAAAACTAGCTGCCTGGCGAACAGAAAAGGGAAATGTGCGGATAGCTGACAGTCAACATGTGCTTCAAAGCTTTATACGATTTTTCCTAAATTTGAAGGGAATACGGAATTCTCAACTTTAATACAGGAGTATTTTTATCAAAAGTATTTGTCAGTTCAGTAGTTCAAGTTGCCGAATAAATCCTTCGTCGGATTTCGACTAGTCAGGCTGACATTACGTCGTCGGGATTCTCTATTTTATTTTGTGTTTATCTGCGGTGATCAGTCAGGCTATTCGCCTCTTTCTCATGTGTCGATCACATGACCTGCTGGGTGAGTTCCTGTCGTTTGACGTCGTAAAACTTGCATGGAGCATGCTAGTTTTTCGTTGACAGCGTCTGTTCCATATGAGTGAAAATTATACAAGTTGTCTTCCTCGAAAGCTAATGTACTTCTGAAATATTATCTACCAGAATCAAACTGCAAAACTACGTTTTAAAAATAATTCCCATTGACTTCAATGTTATTTTCGCGACCATCAAATCTCCCGCAGGTTACGTCCCATAAGATAAGATAACATTATTCTTTATTGTACAAGCGTCAATGACTGACAGAGTACAAAATTCACATAACTATAACAACAGGTCAATTAATTCCAAACTTATAGGACATATCATATGTATCATATTCCCATATGCCGTCGGCTGGAACTCACCCAAAATGTACCACGTGACTGCGCTTGTGCATCTCCCGATTTGTTTCTATACTTCGTTGATTTCCGTTTTTCTTCCGAATGGCTGATCGATTCCGTCAAGTCATGCGGAAATCTACGAAGGGGGACTGATTCTACATCATCTCAAACCGGAGATCCCCGAGAAGTTGCGAATGCCGTCAAGTGTGAGATCGAAAACGAGGCTTCTCATACAACAATCATGGCGGAAGGTCTGCGAATGTAATGGGACAAGTTACTCCATGCAGTTCTCTGTCGAACGACAGAATGGGGATTATTGTTCGCGGAGTGAGATTCTAGCATTAATTTAGGGCTCCTAACTCGGCAAATTGTTGACACTCGTTGCTCGAGTCTCCCGTTGAGCAGCACGGCGTCGAGTCAAAGTTTGAAGGGTCCGAGATTAACAACAACAACAACAGAGACGTCTCAAAGCCCCCATGAAGTCATTCAACAATGAAGTCGTGGCTTGCTTCGTTCTTTTCACCTTGTAATTATCAATTTTATAAAGCTGAAAAGTCCAACCGCCTCCAAAAGAGACACTGGTTCGACATCAAGTATCTCGATAACCGTCCACGAATAAGTTGACTGAACTATGCCACCATGGCATGCAAGCTAGCTGTCTACAAATTTTTCAACGAGGATAATGCTCTGGAAATAGCCGATACTCGCATTATCAGTAGATCGCGGGATGAGCTCAACAATGATTCCCGGGACTTCGAATCCATATGCGAGATGAAATGGCCACAGCGCAATACAATAGTTGTTCCAGCAAAAGTTTTGAGATTCAGTGGTAAGTACTGTAATGAATAAAATTATGTAATTCCGAGTGTTATTTATGTTAAATGTATCACTTGATATCTCATTTTTGTTTACCATATATTTGTTGTTGTTGGTTATCATATATTTGTAGAATGGCCACCTTGCTTTAATGCTGAGCAACAGGAAAACGTAATGGGGCCGCGGTGTTATAAGTCCTATCTTAGATAGCTCCGGTTCGACATTTAACATGGCTGGTATAGAATTCAGTCCCCGTTTCCCTTTTCAAATGTGCTCCATGGCTCCTGTCATGCCTGTAAACAAGTCGATTCATAGCATGAATAAGAGGGGGATAACATTAATGTTGTTAACATTAAGTTATGTGATATTTCAGACAAGCGTCCCGAGCTGAAGTCCATACTGGACAGACTTCTGGATAGAGAGAATATATCCGACATTAGGAAACCCCTTGGTAGGCTGGGAAGAGAACAGAGAGGCAAGCGAACGATATCCACAAGACAATCCTCCAGTTCCGAAGATGAGGTAATTCTATAGCAAGTGAAAAATCAGCTCAAATTAAGTTAAGGACATGTAACTTTCCGTCAATGGATGTGTATTCGCCACAACACACCTCAGAAGAATTTCGATTGCGGAACTGGATAACTGTCTGTATGTTTGATTTTCTCCTTGTATTTCAGGGGCCGCGGAGCTGGGGGGGGGGAAGCAGTCCAACATTTAACTTGATGGGTATAGAGTTCAGCCCCCTCACTTTCAAATGTGCTCTGCGGCTCCTGAATTGTAACAAGGTGTGATATGGCTATAACTGATTGTTTCTAGCATACATTTTTTTCTATTTCATCAAGTATTCTGTCGCAGTAAATGAGCATTTAAAAAAATTATTGTGAAAGTTATTTTCCATAATTAAAAAAAAAACACAGACTGCAGATATGCATTACGTATGCTAGATTATTACTCCTCACTGTTATCTTTAATGAATTCATTTTGTATTTTTAGAATGAAAGTCCAAGAAAGACAAACAAGAAAAGCAAAGTAACTAGCGAGAAGAGGGCTGAAAGGGACATCTTGTCGATTCTCAAAGAAAGAAATTGGCAGAAACAGGTGTGTACATAAGGCTGCAGTGTCCAATAAACACTTCTTTATGTGGCAATTATATTTTCATTGGTGAAGCGTTAATGTGTTATATCCCATGATCCAGAAAATGTGAATATGTGTCAAGTTTGCCATATCTTTCAGATCAAATATATTTATTGTTTACAGATCAATAGCACAATCATACAATATTATACAATTATATGATCCCAATGAGGTAAATATGTTTTATGTACTAGAGAAAAACAATATTTGCCGAGGCAAAGGGTTTCCACACAAGAGGAAGTAACTCAAAATGTATATTGAGTAGATCACCTCCCTTGTCGTATCAACTCTTCCAATAGAAAGGGAAGTAACTATAGGTTTTACTCTCATAAATCATACTCCTGTCATGGTTTCATTTAGAATATTTATTTGGGGGCCTTTTGGAATATTTTCTTTGAAAAGAAGTGAAGCCAAATTACTCAAAATGTAGTGTATTTGAAAGAACTTGGAATATTTCAAAAGGAATAAAGAATTAATCATTTATTTTGTGTGAAAGGCCTACATGGATTCCTGTTTTTGTTTGACTTTATCCTTCTTGTCGACCAAAACTGAAATACAACCTTCACCACTTACTGCCTCGTACATATTAGGTTTACAAATTCTTATGTTGATTCCTTTTCTTTTCCAGAGGTAATCCAGCAGTACCATCCCAGCAAGACGACATCTGATATCCATTATTACATGAGGGAGAAACTGAACAACTCGGCGAAGAATTTCATCAGGAAACAGAAAAAACTCAACAGTAGATATGTGATATGATACGGCTTATAGCATTGGACACACCGGTTCTCGTCAGATCACCAAAGTTAAGCAACGTTAAGCTCGGTCAATACTTGGATGGGTGACCGGGCGCTATACTGGCTGCACTGATTAATGTCCAGGATAATGGGAACTGTGAGCACTCGCGTTCTGGCAGATGTAGGCACCGTCATGATATGACTGAAACAAGGTTGAAAACGACGTTAACCCCTACTTCTTTCTCTATCTACACCTAGTTAACATACTAGTATACGGAACCAAATTGACAGCTATAGGCTATGTTTGCATGAGGTCTTATTAAACCTTTATAAATCACGTCAACTGCTTTCGTTTCTTGAGCATTCAGTCTCTTCAATTCATCTGATGTGAATGCAGATTTATTTCAGTACAATGCCAGACTTAATACCATGGTACGAACCACTATGTTTTTGGTCAATTTTATCATCGTTTTACCATGGTGTATGCAGTTTGTCACAGTACATGTACCATGTAAAACCATTGAACCTGTAAAGCCATGGTACATGTACTGTGGCAATAGCACGGTACCATGGTAGAGCCATACTACATGTAGCATGGTAAAACCATGGTTCTATGGAAAAACTATGGTACTAGTGTTCGGTTTGTTCTTTTCCGTACAAGGGAAAGTAAGCTTGCTCAACAGTGAAACTTTGCACAGTAGCTAAACTTTCACACTGCATTGAATGCCCTTATCTGTCCATAGTGGAGATTTATATTGGTCATGTGAAAGGGACGGCAAGTTCACACTAGGCCGATGAGATCAAATGTGGCCGTGGCCTCTAGTTATACATGAGTGTCATAATGTCATACAATGAAATATTACAGATTGCGTTTTATAATATATGTTCTTTGTCTTTCAATCTTGTTTTGGTTTTTCATTCACCTCAATTGATACACCCTTTTCATTTGCTGATCGATCAGTTTTGATGCAGACAACACCAAATAACAGCGTTAACTAACACTGATAAATGGTGTTGAAGCGGGCTCAACACCGTTCTGCAGTGTTGACTGACAAGTGCAGATGCTGGTTCAACACCAATTAACAGTGTTAAATAACACCAATAAATGGTGTTGAAGCTGGCTCAACACCATTTTTTAGTGTTGACAAGTGGTGATGCTGGCTCAACACCAATTAACAGTGTTATCTAACACCAATAAATGGTGTTGAAGCTGGCTCAACTCCATTTTTCAGTGTTGACTGACAAGTGCTGGTGCTGACTCAACACCAATTAACGGTGTTAACTAACACCAATAAATGGTGTTGAAACCGGCTTAACACCATTTTTTAGTGTTGACCGACGAGTGCGGATGCTGACTCAACACCGAATAACGGTGTTAACTAACACCAATTAACGGTGTTAACTAACACCAATAAATGGTGTTGGAGCAATATGGTGTAGGCTCTAACTCAACACTGTTTTTTGGTGTTGAAGTCAACACCAATTTTTAGTGTTAATTAACACCCTTTTTTCTGACTGTGTACAACACATATCACTAATCGTTAGATTCTTGGTATGTGCTTTAGAATAGGTTAACCAGAGGACTATTCTGTGAAGTCATGTGACGCAGTCAGTATTTCGGCACCTCTTCCCACTTCCCTTATATGTGTTGTAATATGAACACCCGCACTCAGTATGATCATAATATGTACATCATACATATTTAGTGCCACATTCAAATTACTTGATAAGTTCTTTTAAGTCGGGTAAACGAAGACTGTATTTAAGGTTGTTTTAGAAAAATCTAAGTTATTAACTTGAATACTTAGGATTCTGTTTGATTGTCGCTTTTCATTTCAAAGATTGCTGAACGCGACATTAAGCCTCAATTCTCTCAGTCTGGAATTTGCAAACAGATCTTCAAAACTGACTTGATGCCACAAAATTGATCTGATAAATTATGTACATAAAAAACAATTTAGTTTTGTCGCTCACGGAAAGTTCACATGCAGCTGTGTAGATTTAAGGGTTGAAAGCAAGCAGCTACTTTATATCTGTTCAGTCGGGTAAATGAAGACTATTTTAGGTTATTTGAGAGAAATCGGTTTGATGTAAAAGTTTTAAGGTATGTACATATTTTTGGTGTGTTGTTTTGATTACTATTGGGTTGCTCGGTTATTGACTTGTTTTTGTTGGAATACCTAGAATATTGATTGATCGTCGCTATATAGCAATATTGCTGAACGCGACGTTAAACCTTAATTCATTCTTTCTTTCTCCCGTGCAGAAATGTCGCGTGTTGAAATGTTGTGGACTTTGTGGGGTTGGGCGGGGTTATGTATACATTGTAGTGCATACAGCACATACGGTGTCCAAAATGTCTGATCTCTGCACAATTGAAATGGCACCATGTTCCACATATGTCACACTGCATCCACGGTCGATTGATGCCAGGCTTGGTGCAGCCTAGGAAGTAGCGCGTTGTGCACTGTGACGGCGGTTTTTTCGTGCAATGTGAACCCGCACTAACCCATATTGGTTACGATCACATTTGGCCTCCTCCAAATATGGAGCCCCAGTGTTTTCCGACAGTCTCTTCACATTACACTCAATCGATATCCAATCAATATTGGCTGCCATTTTGACTGAAATCACAGAATCGCTATAACTGAAAAATAGATACTGACCGAATAACGCGCATTCAACACATTATTTCATCAGGTTTGCATGTTCTTAGTTCAACATGCTTGGATCCACTCCGTGGATTATCGCAAAGGCATTCTGCAAGAAAGGGGAACAACGATGGGGCTAATTAAAGACTCGAAATGCTCTGATCAGAAAAAAAAGATCCAGTCCCAAAGTGTATGCCATGCCGCGAAGAACTCGGTGAAACTTATTCTGATCGACTGTATAGATTTTTAGAATGTGAGGGATTCTTTTGATCTCCTTGTTATTGCCTTGTTTTTGTTGAAATGCTTGGAATTGTTTGATTGTCGCTGTATACCTGAAATAACGCTGAACGCGACGTTAATCCTTAATTCTCTCTATCTCTCGGTGGTTTTAGGAATCCGTTTGGCGCCGAACTGAGCAAATCATATAGCGTAGGTCGATGAAGTCACTAACTCCGCCTTCTGTATGGATGGTTAGGATCAACTATCGAATATAGAATGGTCAGGGAAATAGAAACTAAATCAATATGACAACGAAGCAAAAAGACCAAATTATAGACAAGTTGAGCTAGAATTCGATAAGACAATCAAATTATAGACAAGTTGAGATAGAATTCGATAAGACGATCACATATATGCATTTTACGTTGTGTGTATGTTATAATAGTGTTGAATTACTGAGTTATCAGCTTGAATACTTAGAATTTTGTTTGATCGTCACAATATAAGTGAAATATTGCTGAACGCGACTTCAAACCCTAATTCTCCCTCCTACATTCCAACTGATATGGAATTTCCTAACAAATCTTCGAAACTGGATACCAACAAAAAAACAATTTAGTTTTGTCGCTTACGGAAAGTTCGCATGCAGCTGTATGAATTTAAAGATTGAAAGCGAGTCTTTTTATCAAGCAGCTACTTTGGGTCTGTTTAGTCTAGTAAATGAAGATTGTATTTTAGGTTATTTGAGAGAAATCGGTTTGTTGTAGAAGTTTTAGCAGGTTTTAGTGTGTGTACATGTTTTTGGTGTGTTTTGTTGATTATTTTCGGATTGCTGGGTCGTTGCCTTGTTCTTGTTGAAATAATTTTCGCCGCTATATAGCAATATTGCTGAACACATTCGCATGCAGAAATGTCGCGTAAATTTTAATGTATGTGCATGTCTTTTGGTGCGTTGTGTTCATTACTTCGGGATTGCTGGGTAGTTGGCTAGTTTGTCGCATACGTAAAGGTCGCATGCAGCTGAATAGATTTTAAGATTGTAAGAGTGTTTGTAACAAGCAGCTACCTTAGATCTGTTTAGTCTGGTAAATAAAGACTGTATTTTAGGTTATTTGAGAGAAATCGGTTTGTTGTAGAAGTTTAAATGTATGTACATGTTTTTGGTGTGTTGTATTTTGCTGGGTTATTGCCTTGCTTTTGTTGAAGTAATTATTGTCGTTATCTAGCAATATTGCTGAATCCGACGTTAAACCTTATTTCACTCTTTCTCTCATGCAGAAAAATCGCGTGTTGAAATGTTTTGGACTTCATCGACTGCATAGATTTTCAGATTGAAGATATTCTTTTTATCGAGCGACTACTTTTGGAAGATATTTTTAGTCGGGTGAGGGAGGACTTTATCTTGGGTTATTTGAGAGAGATCGGTTTGTTGCATAAGTTTTAATGTGCTGGATTACTAAGTTATTGGATTGAGTACTTAGATATGTACAAATTTTTGTTGTGTTGTGTTGATTACGTCTGGGTTGCTGGTTTATTGACTTGCCTTTGTTGGAATACCTAGAATATTGATTGATCGTCGCTATATAGCAATATTGCTGAACGCGACGTTAAACCGTAATTCATTCTTTCTTTCTCCCGTGCAGAAATGTCGCGTGTTGAAATGCTGTGAACTTTGTTGGGAGGGAGTGTGTGTAGGGGGGGGGGGGCGTATGTATACATTGTAGTGCATACAGCACATACGATCTCCAAAATGTGTGCTCTGTACACACTTGAAATGACACCATGTTCCACAGATGTCACACTGCACCCACGGTCGATTGATGCCAGGCTTGGTGCAGCCTAGGAAGTAGCGCTTTGTGCACTGTGACGGCGGTTTATTCGTGCAATGTGAACCCGCATTCCAAATATGGAGCGCCAGTGTTTTCCGGTAGTCTTCACATTACACTCAATCGATATCGAATCAATATTGGCTGCCATTTTGTTTGATTGCCGCTGTATAGCTGAAATAACGCTGAACGCGACGTTAATCCTTAATTCTCTCTATCTCTCGGTGGTTTTAGGAATCCGGTTGGCGCCGAACTGAGCAAATCATATAGCCTAGGTCGATGAAGTCACTAACTCCGCCTTCTGTATGGATGGTTAGGATCCGCTATCGAATATAGAATGGTCAAAGAAATAAAAACTAAATCAATATGACAACGAAGCAAAAAGACCAAATTATAGACAAGTTGAGCTAGAATTCGATAAGACGATCACATATATGCATTTTACGTTGTGTATGTTTTAATGTGTTGAATTACTGAGTTATCAGCTTGAATACTTAGAATTTTTTTTGATCGTCACAATATAAGTGAAATATTGCTGAACGCGACTTCAAACCCTAATTCTCTCTCTCTCTCTCTCTCTCTCTCTCTCTCTCTCTCTCTCTCTTTCGTTCTCTCTCCTACATTCCAACTGATATGGAATTTCCTAACAAATCTTCTAAACTGGATACCAACAAAAAACAATTTAGTTTTGTCGCTTACGGAAAGTTCGTATGCAGCTGTATGAATTTAAAGATTGAAAGCGAGTCTTTTTATCAAGCAGCTACTTTGGATCTGTTTAGTCTAGTAAATGAAGACTATTTTACGTTATTTGAGAGAAATCGGTTTGTTGTAGAAGTTTTAGTGTGTGTACATGTTTTTGGTGTGTTTTGTTGATTATTTTCGGATTGCTGGGTCGTTGCGTTGTTCTTGTTGAAATAATCTTCGCCGCTATATAGCAATATTGCTGAACACACTCGCATGCAGAAATGTCGCCTAAATTTTAATCTATGTGCATGTCTTTTGGTGCGTTGTGTTCATTACTTCGGGATTGCTGGGTAGTTGGCTAGTTCTGTCGCTTACGTAAAGGTCGCATGCAGCTGAACAGATTTTAAGACTGTAAGAGTCTTTGTAACAAGCAGCTACTTTAGATCTGTTTAGTCTGGTAAATAAAGACTGTATTTTTGGTTATTTGAGAGAAATCGGTTTGTTGTAGAAGTTTAAATGTATGTACATGTTTTTGGTGTGTTGTGTTTTGCTGGGTTATTGCCTTGCTTTTGTTGAAGTAATTATTGTCGTTATATAGCAATATTGCTGAATCCGACGTTAAACCTTATTTCACTCTTTCACTGATGCAGAAATGTCGCGTGTTGAAATGTTGTGGACTTGTCGACTGCATCGATTTTCAGATTGAAGAGATTCTTTTTATCGAGCGACTACTTTTGGAAGATATTTTTAGTCGGGTTAGGGAGGACTGTATCTTGGGTTATTTGAGAGCGATCGGTTTGTTGCATAAGTTTTAATGTGCTGGATTACTAAGTTATTGGCTTGAGTACTTAGATATGTACAAATTTTGTTTGTGTTGTGTTGATTACGTCTGGGTTGCTGGTTTCTTGACTTGTTTTTGTTGGAATACCTAGAATATTGATTGATCGTCGCAAAATAGCAATATTGCTGAACGCGACGTTAAACCTTAATTCACTCTCTCTCTCTCGTGCAGAAATGTCGCGTGTTGAAATGTTGTGGACTTCTTGGGGAAAGGGCGGGGGTATGTATACATTGTAGTGCATACAGCACATAATGTCTCCAAAATATCTGATCTCTGCACATTTGAAATGACATCATGTTCCACAGATGCCACACTGCACCACTGTCGATTGATGCCGGGCCTGTTGCAGCCTCGGAAATCGCGCGTTGTGCACTGTGAATACGTTTTTTTTGTACAATGTGAACCCGCATTAATCCGTATTGGTTACGGTCACATTTGGCCCCCTCCAAATATGACTGCCGAACCGCCGCTCTGGGGCCCCAGTGTTCTCCGAGTCTCTTCACATTACACGCAATCGATATCCAATCACTATTGGCTGCCATTTTGACTGGAATCACAGAACCGCAGAAACAGAAAAATACATACTGACTGCATAACGCGCATTCAACATATTTTTTCATCAGGTTTGCATGTTCTTAGGTCAACATACTTGGCCCCACCCCGTTGATCAGTGTTTTCTAGCGGTTTCTTCACATTACACTCAATCGATATCCAATCAATATTGCCTGCCATTTTGACTGAAATCAGAGAACCGCAGAAACTGAAAAATACATACTGTCTGAATAATGCGCATTGGACAATTCTTTCATCTGGTATGCATGTTCGTGGTGCAAAATGTATCCACCCCGTTGATGATCGCAAAAGCATTCTGTAAGAAAGGGGAGCAGTGTTGGATCTTACTATAGACACAAAACACTCTGATCATAAAAGGGAACCAGTCCCAAGGTGTACGCCATGCCACGAAGAACTCAGTGAAGCTTATTCTGATGGACTGCATATATTTTTAGATAGTGAGAGATTCTTTTTACCTCCTTGTTATTGTCTTGATTTTGTTGAAATGCTTGGAATTTTGTTTGATTGTCGCTATATAGCTGAAATATTGTTGAACGCGAGGTTAATCCTTAATTCTCTCTCTCTCTCTCTCTCTCTGTTGGTGGTTGTAGTCACCCGTACTATACTGAGCAAAAATCATATAGGACGACGATGTCACTAACTCCATCTTCTGTATGGTTAGGACCAACTGTCGAATATAGAATGGCCAGGGAAACGGGAACTAAATCAATACGAAAACGAAGAAAAAATACCAAATTAGGCACGTTGAGCTAGAATTCGATAAGACTAATTTCATAAATGCATTTTACGTTGTGTGTGTGTTTTAATGTGTTGCATTACTAAATTATTAACTTGATGAATATTATATGACTAGATTTGATCAACAAATTCTTACGATCTTTGAAAGAAATCGGTTTGTTGTATAAGTTTTAATGTATGTGCATGCCTTTTGGTGTGTTGTGTTGATTACGTCTGGATTGCTAGGTTGTTGAATTGGTTTTATTAGAACACTTAGAATTTTGTTTGATCATCGCGATATACCTGAAATATTGCTGAACGTGACATTAAACCTTAATTCTCTCTGTTATTGCTGAACGCGACATTAGACCTTAATTCTCTCTCTGTTAGTGCACTCCCAAGTTTCCCTCCTCCCTTGGTTCTCAACATCCAGCCAACAGCCAACTTTAAATGACAAGAACAAACGTGCTACAAGAAATTGTTCTTGAATATTTATGTACATAGAAATTCAAGAGAATTAAATTTAACGTCGCGTTCATACATATATCGGCTATATTGCGATGGAAGATTGAAAAGTTATGCAAAGAACATATTATTCTAAGAGGCGTGCTTTTGGAACTACGTTTACAATTTATATTTGCCTGGCCGATGGAATTTCATAGATACTTTTTCGCGTCATGGGATATCATTCACTCATACAGTACTTGATTGCTCGATTTAATTACAGGATTCTCATTTCCCTTTTTGGAAATTTGGAAGAAGATTTAGCCAACAATTGATGTTTATCATACTTGGTGTTGTGTTGTGTTGTGTGGATATGGATTACCCGTTATACACGGGACATTATTGGTGGCAAGCGTCAAATCAGACATTCAATATTCATCCGTCTTCCATAAAAGAATTACCGCGTCAATTATCGAAAAACCTATTTCGTATGACAGCACCAACTTTATGTGAGCGTGAATAAAACTAATAACAACACATCTCCAAATCGTTTCCAGAGAATGTATCTCATTCACGCTTTGATTGTGCGTGTTCATTTGAACACTATGTAGATGGAAATCACATTATATTCAAACGGTCACTCACTATTCACTATGACTATGTCATGTAACTCCAGCAGCTTCCAAAAAGTGGAAATTATATGTCAGAAAACATGTCAGTGCACAGCACATGAGGTCTCCAAAATTTCTGATCTCTGGACATTTGAAATTACACCATCTTCCACAGATGTCACACTGCCCCCATGGTTGATTGATGCTGGGCCTGTTGCAACCTGGGAAGTTGTGCGATGTGACGGCGGTTTCTTCGTACAACGCAATATTGTGCGTTCCACATATTTTTTTTTATCAGGTTTGCATGTTGTTGGTTCAACATGCTTGGATCCACCCCGTTGATGATCACAAAGGCATTCTGCAAGAAAGGAAAGCAGCGATTGATCTAATTATAGACTCAACTCTACAACACATATAAGGGAAGTGGGAAGAGGTGCCGACATACTGACTGCGTCACATGACTTCACAGAATAGTCCTCTGGTTAACCTATTCTAAAGGACATACCAAGAATCTAACGATTCGTGATATGTGTTGTATCTCAGGTATCTCAACTCTGATCAGAAAAGGGAATCGGTCCCAAGGTGTATTCGATGCCGCGAGCAACTCACAGTGAAAGATCTTCTGATCGACTGTATAGATTTAAAGATTGAAAGGGATCCTTTTTATCGAGCAGCTACTTTAGATCTTTTTAGTCGGATAAAAGAAGGCTGTATTTTAATTTATTCGAGAGAAATAGGTGTGTTGTGTTGATTACTTCTGGATTGTTGGATTGTTGCGTTGTTTTTGTTGAAATACGTAGAATTTCTTTTTATTGTCGCTGTATAGCTGAAATATTGCTGAACTCGGCGTTAATAATTAATACTTTCTGTTGATCGTTTTAGGGATCCGGTTGGCGCTGTACTGAGCAAATCATATGGGACAACGATGTCACTAACTTCGCCTTCTGTATGGTTAGGATCAACTGTCGAATACAGAATATTCAAGGAAATAGAAACTAAATCAATATATGACGAAGTAAAATGACCAAATTAGATAAGCTGAGATAGAATTCGATATGACAAATACATACATGCATTTTACGTTGTGCGTAAGTTTTAATGTGTTGGATAACTATTTTATTAACTTGAAAACTTAGAATTTTGTCTGATCGTCTCTCTATAACTGAAATGTTGCTGAACGCGACGTCAAACCTTAATTCTCTCTTTCTCTTTCTCTTTCTCTCTCTATCCTACATTTCAATTGATATGGAATTTGCTAACAGATCTTCAAAACTGAGTTAATACCAACAATGGTTATCTGATAAATTAGGCACATAAAACAATTTAGTTTTGTCGCTCACGGAAAGTTCACATGCAGCTGTATATATTTAAAGGTTTAAAGCGAGTCTTTTTATCAAGCAGCTATACTTTGGATCTGTTCAGTCGGGTAAATGAAGATGATTTTAGGTTATTTGAGAGAAATCGGTTTGTTGTAAAAGTTTTAATGTATGTACATGTTTTTTGGTGTGTTGCGTTGATTACTTCTGGATTGCTGCGTTATTGCCTTGTTTTTCTTGAAATACTTATCGTCGCTATACAGCAATATTTCTTAACGCGACGTTAAACCTTAATTCACTCTCTCTCGCATGCCGAAATGTCGCATAAGTTTTAATGTATGTGTTTTTGTGCGTCGTGTTCATTACTTCGGGATTGCTGGGATATTGACTCGTTTTTGTTGGAATACATAGAATTTCGTTTGATCGTCGCTACATAGCAATTTTGCTGAATCCGACGTTAACCCATATTTCACTCTCTTTGTCGCATGCAGAAATGTCGCGTGTTGAAATGTTGTGGACTCCGTGGGAAAGGGGGCGGGGGGATAGGTATACATGTTAGTGCACAGCACATGTCTCCAAAACATCTGATCTCTGCACATTTGAAATGACACCTTCCACAGAAGTCACACTACACCCACGGTTGATTGATGACGGACCTGGTGCAGCCTGGGAAGTACCGCGCTGTGATGGCGATTTCTTCCTCCAACGCAATAATGCGCTTTCAACATATTTTTTCATCGGGTTTACATGTTCTTGGTTCAGCATGCTTGGATTCACCCCGTTGATCGCAAAGGCATTCTGCAAGAAAGGGAAGCAACGATGGATCTAATTATAGACTCGATGTGATCAAAAAAGGGAACCAGCCCACGGTGTATTCAATGCCACGAAAAAGTCGCAGTGAAACATTCTGATCGACTGTATACACTCTAACCTCAGAAGGTGTAGAAAAGGTGCAAAAAGGTGTAAATCAAACGTTTACACCTTCTGGGTTCATGTTTACACCCTTAGGAGGTGTAAATAAGGTGTAGAAAAGGTGCAAATGTATGAAGATTGATTCCAACCCTGATTTTACACCCGTAAAGGTGTAAATTTATTGAAAGGTGTTGAAAAGGTGTAAATACTTAATTTTCCATACACATTTGGAACTTAATTTCTATGTTGAGGAAATGTATTCCCTTGTCATGCTTGCGGTGAACCATCAAAATTCCCAACTTTCCGCACAAAATTAAATCAATGGATCTAACAATTTGACCAGTCTCTCTAACATTTGAGCAAAAATTCTAACGGAAATATTATTTAAAAAAAAACGAGCTGCAGACCATAAGATTCAATCCCCCAGTCGGTTTCACGAGGTAGTGAAAATTGAACAGCCGCTTTGGTGTTCTCACTCAAGGTTGAGCTCAAGACTACAGGGGCGGGGGGGGGGAGGGGCGTTCTGGGGTTTTGAATATCAACAGTAAAGTAGATATTATGTATCATGCAGAGTCGACAAAAGCACGTTGTTTGTCGACCAATGTAAGAAGCTATCAGATCGATATCTACTGTGCTGATAACTGCTTAGCTATCAGATAAAGTGATTTTCAACTTCATTTCAATGGTGGAATTGCACAATAAGCAGTGAATACAACGGGAACTGTACAAATTATAGGCTTTGATTGATCCACTGAGACAGGAAGGTGTGAAATGGGCTAAACGGTTCGAAGTGATAATCTTGACAGCTTGTTGTGCATGTTACCCATTAACAATTGTCCGATTATCGTCACAAATTATTACTTGATCAAGTCATGGTTACCATCCTGTCCGGAAACGACCCCTTTTAACACACCATGATCATAATCCGCGGCCTGCCTTTATCTCATATCTCTTTGACGCTAAAACAAAGTTTTTGTTAAACTATACATATCGGTAATGATTCTATTGCTCAATTAGTTTTTTAGTTTATTCTGCCAATGCCTAACAATATATGCCTCGCTTCTATTGTTCATGAATTTGTAAATAAGCATGGTTTCGCTTCACGTGTTGTCCACCATTTCCAATATAAGCCGACCCGATATTACTTCAAAACAAATTTCCATTACGATAAATTGCGCATAGCCGTTTTTTCTATACTCGGAAATACTTATACCAGTGCTGTTATGACCGGACATATATGACCATCGCCCATCGTGGCTTAAACACATATATGTTAATATATAGAGAAAAACATTACACATAATGTAGAATATGATCTAAAACTGTATATTATACTGCTAAACCGGTATCGTGGTTTCACCCACTTTTCAATAGCATGATACCCGTTTGTAATATTGATACAATACGAATGTACAAAGTTTATATATACAAACAGATGCATGTCCGTTGGACAAGTTTTTTTTACAAGTTTAAACAAGTTTTTACAAGTTTACAGGATATCGCGAAAAAGTTACGATTACAATAACCAATTACAGTAGGCCTTGTGTTTGTCATAGTCGTTGTGTGGTATAATCTGCAACGGCTCATTTACCTGCTCAGACAGACCGTTCTATGCTATACAATTACGTCTGCTCCCACTTCAATAACTTGACTGACACTGGCGTTAATTAACTAATCTGTTATAACAATTGTAGTATAACAATTCAACAGTTTAATTCACATCGGAATTTGCTAATAAAGTATTGTTCCATCGTCTGTCGCCTGATGTTGTCATCTGTTTTCATTTTGTAAAAGGGTAAAATCCTGAATTTAGTTTCAAGATGACCAGCACAATCGGCTGTGTGTTTGCTGACTTTTAGGTGTCTTAATGCAGGCGTATTAATTTGTTGATGATCGACCCTAACTCTATTTCTCAGCAAATCCCCAGTTTCACCGATATTCGTTTTGTCACATCCATTGCAAGAAATGACATACAACAAATTTTGCGAGCTGCAGTTCATGTCACTGTTAACTTTGAAATTAGTACCAGTGTGACGAAACAAAAACGACTGTTTAACGTATATATGAGTATAGATACTCATGGGTTTAGTGTTTCGATTTCATATGTCTCATCCCGCAACTGATTTACGCATTTTCCAGTGGAAGTCATGCTAGCTAAACATGTGCATTAAGCACTACATAGGTGGGCTTAAATCGTATCCGCAATTTAATACAGTTAAATACTCCAATCGACAAGAGCTTGGAGGGATTCTAGCGTACAAGGCATTTAACCCAGGCACCATAATTAGCCAATCAACTGACGCAGATTCAGCCAATCAGGAACGCGCAGCTATAACCTATCAACGATAACTCCTTTGTCGCCGTCCACCTATCAAATGCTACCGGATTAGGCCAGACGTTAACATACTGAGAATATACAGTCAGTTATTCCTGGGACCTTGATTGAGAAGATTAGTACATGTATCCTGATAGACTACAACAAACGCCGTATACCAACTGATTCGTTCTAACTCATTAGAGACAGAATGAAAACAACACGCTTCTCTAGTAAACAGAGAAAACGCTACAAGAAGTCCTGCGACCTTGATTGAGAAGATTAGTATCATGATAGACTACAACAAACGCTGTATATCAACTGATTCGTTCTAACTCATTAGAGACAGAATGAAAAGACGCTTCTCTAGTAAACAGAGAAAACGCCACAAGAAGTCCAGCGACCTTGATTGAGAAGATTAGTATCATGACTACAACAAACGCTGTATATCAACTGATTCGTTCTAACTCCTTAGAGACAGAATGAAAACAAGACGCTTCTCTAGTAAACAGAGAAAACGCTACAAGAAGCAGAGACATATTAATTATGTCAATACATGTCTACGTAAATCTACCTCTCGAGACTGGCAATAGCCAAGACATATATTAGAAATACTAGTATCTGAAGTCTGATGTTAACAGATAATGATATTTTTCTGCTATCCCGGGGATTATCATTCATCCCGACGACTACCATAAGAGAACGTGATTTCGGGTTATATTCCCGAAAGATTTCGAAACACTGGCTCTGAGGTACATTTAGTACACATCTATGAAGATGCGCTAGCATACTCATATATACGTACAACTCAGGCTACTGTAGGGTCAGAATACCCCGAGAAAGTGGGTGTGTATTGTGAACATCTCTTCACACACAGATTGAGAGTGAACTATGATATCAGGGAGGGCTAACATGAAAAGACCAATGCAAATGTGTTTTCTTGTGATTTCCTTAATAAAATATATCATACATATATTTTGTGTTCATGAGCCATTACTGGGTGGTACGAACACCACTAATTCTCACTAAAAAGGTGCAAATTAACACCTTTTGAAGGTGTAATTCTCACGAAATGGGTGCGTTTTAACACCCTTGGAAGATGGAATCGTCTCCAGAAGGTGTATTTTAGCACCCCTAGAAGGTTTAATTTTGGCCAAAAGGTGTAAATAAACACCCAATAGGGCATAATCTCGCTCAAAAGGTGTAAATTAACACCAATGAACGGTGTAATACTTACCAATAAGGTGTGATTTAACAACCCTGGAAGATGGAATGATCACCAGAAGGTGTATTTTAGCACCATTAGATGATTCAAATTTGCCTAAAAGGTGTGAATGAACACCCAAAGAAGGTGTAATTCTGTTGAAAAGGTGTAAATTAACACCACTGAAAGGTTTAGTTGTGGCCAAAAGGTGTAATTAAACACCCATGGGATGCTGGGTTCCCCCAAAAATATACTTATAAATTTGTCTGGAAGGTGCAAATTTTATTCAGAAGGTGTGAATGAACACCCATGGAAGGTGTAATGTGAGCAAAAAGGTGTAATTTAACACCTTTTCGAGAAGGTGTAAATTTACACCTTTCGGAGAAGGTGTTAATTCGCACCCAAAAGGGTGTTAGCCCTGGGACAAGCCATTTACACCCCGTAGAGGTGTAATTTACACCTTCTGGGCTAAGTGTGTATTTGTTTAAATGCGCCTAATCGTGTAAGGAGGCTGCGTTTAATCAGGTAACTGCTCCTAATCATTTGAACCATCTTGCGCCTAATTCTGCGTTGCGCCTAATCGTGTAGAAAAATGGCTCCTAATTGTGGAACTGGGCCTATTCGTGTAGGAGATTTGATCCTAATTGTGGAAATGCGCCTATGCGTGTGAGAAATATGCGTCTAATCGTGCAAACGCGCTTATTCGTGGAAATCATTTTGCACCTAATTATGCGTTGCGCCTAATCGTGTAGAACATTTGCGTCTAACTGTGGAAATGCGCCTAATTGTGTATAGAGACTGCGCCTAAACGTGCACAACGTGAAGACATAAGTAGTATGTAAAGGACGGATAAAGTCAACTTCACCTTCTTTCGTCATTTGGGGAGGTCACGGGGAGATCACGTGATCAAGAGGTCAAGGTCAGTATAGTTTCGGGACTTCCGGTCACGTCACCTTTGGGGCATGTATTCCTCCGCGGTGATGCGGTCTGGCGGTGATGCGGTCGCGGGGAAAAAGCCTCGGCCCACATAATGTAGTCCCAAGTACGCGGGAGCCGAGGGAAATTCTCCGGCAATCTTGGCCAATCTTCGGGACATTTTGGGGCGAGAGGGGCCCCTAGTCAACCGATTGGGTCGAGTGAGGTGTCAAAGTGGAGCGCTCGTTCCAGGGCGATCAAGGCATGGGTGGGTGCATGTAAATTGAGGATTTGTCCCAAAAATATGAAAAGCGGAACACAGACTTTACCCCTAAAATAGGGGAAAACTCTTATCAACAAGGTCCAAAAGGGCTAATATCGGTCTCCGGCTTATCGGGCCTGCCTATGAAGTCATGGGTGGGTGTAAGTAAAATGAGGACTTGTCTCCGAATATATAAAATGCGGAACACGGACTTTACCTCAACAACAGGAGAATGATTCGAACATTTGCATCTAAAGGGGAAAATGACTGTATGGAGTATGAGGGTGGTCATTTTTTGTGGAATTTACTATGGGTTGTGGGGTCTTGTTTTCTTCGTCTCTCCACGTAAAACACGATGGGAATGGTCTCGGAGCTAAGCGGTGAAATTTTTCGAAAAATCCCGGTACCGGGTAGGTCTGTATATATGCCCATACTGGCTCAGTGGATAGGTCCATACTGGGAAATTTACTTCTGGACATATGAGTTATGGTTTGTGGGATCTTGTTTTTCGCGTCTCACCACGTAGAACACGATGGGTGGGGTCCCGAAGCTAAGCGGTGAAATGTTTCGAAAAGTTCACGGGGATCTGGATAAGCCCATATGCCTACTGGCTCAGTGGATAGGTCCATACTGGGAATTCACATATATTCATTGCGATATGGGTTGTGGGATCTTGTTTTTCACGTCCCACCACATAGAACACGATGGGAGGGGTCTCGACAATAAGTGGTGAGTTTTTTTTTAAGTCCAGGTACCAGGTAGGTCTGTATATTGGCTCATACTAGCCCAGTGGATAGGTCCATACTGGGAAATTTACTCCTGGACATTGCGATATGGGTTGTGGGATCTTGTTTTTCACGTC
Organism: Hanleya hanleyi; assembly: GCA_036873755.1. Classification (NCBI taxonomy): domain Eukaryota; kingdom Metazoa; phylum Mollusca; class Polyplacophora; order Lepidopleurida; family Hanleyidae; genus Hanleya; species Hanleya hanleyi. Next base: position 31,418 of record JAVTVY010013838.1, on the reverse strand, counting down.
TCGTCACGTGTAGTACGATGGGATGCCGAAGCTAAGCGGGTTTTTTTTTGAAAAAGTCACTGCGCGCATGCATAGTGGGTAAATAGTGCTGGGTGGACGTTTTGGGGTCTAGGTGAGCCCCTAGTGATCCGATGGTGTCGTATGAGGTCTTATTTTGAAGCCCTCGTATGAGGTCTTATTTTGAAGCCCTCGTATGAGGTCTTATTTTGAAGCCCTCGTGGAGGAGCATCCGACTGGACTGTATCGTCCGTTTTCGTTATCTTGCTCATGCACAATCTGGTCGTAGTATAGAAAGCAGACATTCTGCGGGTGCGTGGGGGTGTGTTTGGAGTAGAAATGGACCACTATTGGTCCGAATGGGTCGTGAGAGGTGTCAAAGTGAAGCTTTTGTGGGGAGGAGTCAGAATGGCGTGCTTTATATTGCAAGTCGCGTCAATCTACGCATGCGCAGTTGGGTGTAGTAAGTAAAGTGGTCATTTTGGGGGTGCGTGGGGGTGTGTTTGGGGAGAGAGGGAGCATCTTTGGTCCGAATGCGTCGTGTGGGGTGTCATTTTGTAGCTCTCGGGGTGTAGATCCCGACTTGAGGCACCTCCACGTCATCTGTCACGTCACTGGTGACGTCATCAGCAGAAGTAGTAGCGAAAGCGGGCATTTTGGGGGTGTGAAAGTAGGTGTTTGGGGTAGAGAGGGACCATCCTTGGTCCGAATGCTCATTTAGTAGCTCTCGGTATGTAGACCACCATTTGAGGCATGTCCGCGTCACCTGTGACGTCATTGGTGACGTCATCAGTAGAAGTATCAGCGAAAGCGGGCATTTTGGGGTGTGTAGGAAACCGTTTAGGGTAGAGATGGACCATCCCTGGTCCGAATGCGTCGTGTGAGGCGTCACCTTGTATCAACGCCTGCTAACGCCAAACGTAACGCTTCAACGCCCTGGTGCATTAGCCCTGAAGCTCTGATTTCTAGATAGTCCATGAAATTGACATTAATTAATCGAAATGCAGTGACACCCGTCAACGCCTGTCGTTACGGCTTAATCCTATCCGGCCTGGGCTTTTTGGGACCTGTCCTGGCCTGGGGTGGGGGGCCAAAATGGACCCGCTAATTATTTTTCTTACCCCCTGAGCTAGGGGACTGAAGCTTACCACACTATACCCTTGGGTCAAGCTCTACCTGAAAATGTAAAAGCAATCCAAGATGACCGCCTTGATGACATCACATTGACGTCATTTTCAAAAACGGCATTTTTCGGTTTTTCGGTCAGATTTTCTGAATTTTTTATTTATGCAATTTCTCCGCAAAAACAGTTTGTTAAATTAGTAAATATTAATGTGATGTGAAATAAAATAGTTTTTGCCCGCTTTTCATCGCAGAAAAGCAGAAATTTTGAAGAAATATGACAAAAACATCACTTTTCTGGGGCTCCACATGGCCGCCATCTTGAACTTACCCTTGGTCCTTTCTTCGGGGGTCATGCAAATAGGTTCAAAATGACCCTAATATGATAAACGATAAAGTCACGAGGTCTCAGCTCTCTATTTTTTGTCGTTCCGGAGATAGCGCAGAAAGTTTGGTAGGGCGGCGATTTCGCCACCTTCAACCCAACCCCCCCCTCCATGCCAGATAGGGTTAACGCCCATGATGTAGACCGGTGAGAAAACAACAACAACAACAAGGATGACAGGCCAATCATTTTATTGTCCCCTCCAGTACATCAAACCAGGCTGGGTGAGCTGCGTTGGTTATGTTTACAATACAAGTAGCCTCTTGTCCAATCAGAGGCCGCCATTTGGCGCTGCATCTGTCATATTCGTCCTTGCTCGTTAGATGTATTCTCCGCTGCTCTTGTCCAATCAGAAGTCCCCGTTTCAGAAATTTTCATCTTCGGCCATGTTCGCTCTGATCCGTTTGTTCTAATAGTCGTCGGGCAGGCCAGGATACCGTTGCGGCAACATATCACCAAATAGTTGTTTGCGCATTCCGAGTTTCTATCAGTGCATGGGTGAATACATTCATCCGATGAGGTGATCGGTCAGCTTGGTAACGTGAAAACCGTGAAATTGGTCACCCTCACTACGAACCATTCGGTGTTGGGGCGTTGTTGTTGGGCCCATTCCAACACATCCAATTGGTCCACTTGGTCCAGCACGGGCTCTACCGACGCCCTATCCGTGATGGTAAACGGGTGGTCAAATACCCGGATGTTACGGCTGGGGTAAAAGTATGGGACTTGGTCTGTCTCCTTATGCTGCAGCACATAACCAAACCCAAGATTCAACTTCAAGGCCGTAGTTTGATCGTTGAAGATCGCTGAAGAGCCGAGACAGGGCCTCTAACCGGAAATTGTAGATAGCAGGCGATGACGGTGGAAACATCGTGGGATCATGAACCAATGGTTCCTGTAGATGTCACTTAATGGATGGGCTTCCGGTAAGAGTTCACTAGGGGCATCCACTGGATCTTCCTGGAAATGCTCGATGTTGTCAGACGTATGTGGAACAGTATCACCGGTGTCCGGTTGGATATCTAGGCTCTCTTCGACTGTTGACACAAGCAAACTGGGCATGGGCTCGGTGCTCGGCAAGTGTTGAGTGGGTGGTGTCTCCGTACGTGTCATCTCCCTGGGATCCTCTTCAGTGGGGCTGACCTTCTTGGGCTCCTCTTCAGTCGAAAGTGGTCGCCCATGCCGTGGTGACGGACCATGAATCAAACGCTGATGCCGTCTTAACTGATTGAGCCGTTTGAAGAATTGACCACATTCATTACGTTGTTCCGTCTCGCCTTCGTGGAGTGAGCGTTCGTGGTGCCGTAAAGCATCTTCCCGATCGTGCGCAGGTACCTGAGATACAACACATATCACGAATCGTTAGATTCTTGGTATGTGCTTTACAATAGGTTAACCAGAAGACCATGCTGTAAAGCCATGTGACTGTCAGTATGTCGGCACCTCTTCCCACTTCCCTTATATGTATTGTAATACAAGTATAGCTTCTGGGCGACTAAATGGTCTCAGGCAGGTCGAACAAGATAACATGTCGGCTGCGTATCAGAAAATGCTGAACATTCCCACCTACCGCCTCTTTTATAAGCCCGCAGCCCTCAATAACTCTCCTACGTTGTTCTTCCCAACAATCAGTGCATCGCTGCCCTGTACACTCGGGTGCGCACTTGTGACATGTCTAGCATTGCGTTATACAATATATGTCCTGTATTATACAATATCTGCCCTGTATTATACCATATTTGCCCTCTATTATACAATATTTGTCCTGTATTATACCATATCTTTGCTGTATTATGCAATATGTCCTGTACTATACCATATCTGTCCAGTATTATACAATATCTGTCCTGTATTATACAATATTTATCCTGTATTATACAACATGTCCTGTATTATACCATATCTGTGATATATCATACAATATATGTCCTGTATTATACAATATCTGTCCAGTATTATACCAAATCTGTGCTGTATTAGACCTTATCTGTCCTGTATTATACCATATCTGTCCAGTAGTATACAATATCTGTCCTGTATCATACCATATCTGTGCTGTATTATACAATATCTGTCCTGTATTATACGATATCTGTCAGGTATTATACCAAATATGTGCTGTATTATACCTTATCTGCGCTGTATTATATCGTATGTCCTGTATTGTACCATATATGTCCTGTACTATACAATATGTGTTCTGTATTATACAATAGTTATCCTCTATTATACCATATCTGTCATGCATTATACCATATCTGTCCTGCATTATACTAAATCTGTGATGTATTATACCATATTTGTCCTCTATTACACCATATCTCTCATACATTATACCACGTCTGTCCTGTATTGTACCATATTTGTCCTGTATTATGCAATACCCATGTCCAGTTTGCTTGTATCTACAGGCGAGGAGGGCCTAGATATCCAGCCGGACACCGGTGATACTGTTCCACATACGCCTGACGACAACGAGCATTTCCAGGAAGATCCAGTGGATGCGCCCAGTGATCTTCAACGATCAAACTACGGCCTTCAAGTTGAATCTGGCGTTTGGTTATGTGCTGCAGCATAAGGAGACAGACCAAGTCCGATACTTTTACCCGAGCAGTAACATCCGGGTATTTGATCTACCGTTTACCATCACGCATAGGGCATCGCTAGAGACCGTGCCGGACCAAGTGGACCAATTGGATGTGTTGGAATGGGCCCAACTAACAACGCCCCAACACCCAATGGGTCGTAGAGAGGGTGACCAATGTCACTTTTCGTTACCAAGCTGACCGATCACCCCATCGTATGAACCCATATACTTCAAGATCCTCATGGTACTCAAATGAACAGTCACAATTAAAGCGTGACTGAGATACATCATTCTTTAGATGACGACTTTACAACCAATATTATGGATTAAGAATACTGATCAGCGATACGGATTTGATAGTTTTGGAACATCATGATGTCTTGCCGGCATCAATGAAAACTGTTGACCGCTTCTCTCTTGCAGGAAACAACGCAGCTTCCCCAGCTTGGGTATGATGTACTGGAGGCGATAATAAAATGATTGATCTGTCATCCTTGTTGTTGCTGTTGTTCTCTCACCGGTCTACATCATGGGCGTTAAGGCGTAACGGAAGGCGTTGACGGGCATCACCGCATTTCGATGAATTAGTGTCAATTTCATGGACTATCTTGAAAATCAGAGCTTCAGGGCTAATTCACCACGCCGTTGAAGCGTTAAGCTTGCCGGTAGCAGGCGTTGATACAAGGTGACGCGTTCGGATTACGGATGGTCCATCTCTACCCCAAATGCTTTCATACACACTCCAAACTGTCCGCTTTCGTTAATACTTCTACTGATGACGTCACCAGTGACGCCACAGATCACGTGGACATGCCCCAAATGATGGTCTCCATACCGACAGCTACAAAATGAAACCCCACACGACGCATTCGGACCGAGGATGGTCCCTCTCTACAGCAAACACAACCTCACGCACCCCTAAAATGACCACTTTACTTACTACACCCAACTGCGCATGTGCAAATTGACGCGACTTGCAATAAAAAATGACCCATCTCTACCCCAAACACACCCCACGCACCTCCAGAATGTCTGCTGCCTATACTACGACCAGACTGCTCATGCGCAGAATAACGAAAACGGACGATACATTAGTCTATTCGGATGCTCCTCCACGAGAGCTTGAAAATATGATCTGATGCGACACCATCGGACCGCTAGGGGCTCACCTAGCCCCCAAACGTCCACCCAGCACTATTTGTGCACTACGCATGCGCGCAGTAACTTTTTCAAAAAAATTGACCTCTTAGCTTCGAGACGTGAAAAACAAGATCCCACAACCTATATCGCAATGTCCAGGAGTAAATTTCCCAGCATGGAACTATCCACTGAGCCAGTATGGGCCTATATACAGACCTACCCGGTACCGCGACATTTCGAAAAATTTCACCGCTTAGCTCCAATTACAAGCGTCTAGTCCGTCATTCATAATCCAGCCGTCGTCCATTATAGAATATCCGCGTCCATAATCCAAAGACCTATTCCATTTTCCATATAACAGTATTAGCACCAAATTCAAAAAGACAATCATAGTATACATACACATAGGCTTGTTTCCTGCAAGAGAGAAGCGGTCAACAGTTTTCAATGATGCCGGCAAGACATCATGATGTTCCAAAAATATCAAATCCGTATCGCTGATCAGTATTCTTAATCCATAATATTCGTTATAGAGTCGTCATCTAAAGAATGATGTATCTCAGTCACGCTTTGATTGTGACTGTTCATACGAGTACCATGAGGATCTTGAGGTACATGGGCCCATACGGCCCCTAGCCCCGGGTTAAGCGGAATTAGACACAAGTTACGAAACGTAGCGCCATAGATCTTGCACGCTACGTTCGTATTTTGCTATCAGCATGCGATATGTATCGTCAAATTTGAGAAACTTTGAGTGTAGGCGCTTGGTGGAATAGACCCTTCCCATCGTGTTTTACGTGGTGAGACGAAGAAAACAAAACCCCGCAACCCACAGTAAAGTCCACAAAAAAATGACCACCCACAGTAAAGTCCACAAAAAAATGACCACCCCCATACCTCATACAGGCATTTTCCAGTATAGATGCAAAGCCCCTATGTACAGTCTTTTAAAAGAGCGTATATCAAGTCGTATTTTAAACGCTAAACTCTGTGTTAAGATGACTGTGGTGCTGTGGCTTATTATTTTTATTTTTCGTTCTTTTATATATTTTTTTATTAATTTATGCTATTGTATAATACTGTATAGTTTCACCCGCTACGTAATATTAATTTTACTAATATTGTATATATGTTTAAATGCAGGGTCATAATGGAAAATAGTTCTCGAACTAATTGTGTAACCCTGGATAAATAAAGGTTCTATCTATCTATTTATCTATCTATCTATAAATGTTCGAATTATTCTCCTATTGTTGAGGTAAAGTCCGTGTTCCGCATTTTATATTTTCTGAGTCCTCATTTTACATACACCCAACCATGACTTGATAGGCAGGTCCGATAAGCCGGAGACCGATATTAGCCCTTTTGGACCTGGTTGATAGAAGTTTTCCTCTATTTTAGGAATAAATTCCGTGTTTCGCTTTTATATTTTCGGGACTAATCCTCAATTTATATGCACCCACACATGACTTGATCGCCCTTGACGACCGCTTCACTTTGACACCTCACTCGACCCAGTCGGTCCACTAGGGGCCCCTCTCGCACCCAAAATCTCCCGAAGATTGGCGAAGATTGCCGGAGAATTTCCACCGGCTGCTCGCGTATTTGGGACTACTTTCTATCCGCGGAGGCTTTTTTCCGCGACCGCATCACCGCGATATGTGATTGGAAGTCCGGAACTATAGTGACCTTGACCTCTTGATCACGTGATCTTCCCGTGACCTGCCCAAAAATGACGAAAGTAGGTCAAGTTGACTTCATCCGTCCCTTACATACTACTTATGTCTTCACGTTGTGCACGTTTAGGCGCAGCCTCTATACACAGTTAGGCGCATTTCCACAGTTAGACGCAAATTTTCTACCCGTTTAGGCGCAGCGCATAATTAGGCGCAAAATGATTTCCACGAATAAGCGCGTTTCCACGATTAGACGCATATTTCTCGCACGAATAGGCGCATTTCCACAATTAGGAGCAAATCTCCTCACGAATAGGCGCAGTTCCACAATATTAGGAGCATTTTTTCTACACGATTAGGCGCAACCCAGAATTAGGCACAAGGTGGTTCAAATGATTAGGAGCAGTTACATGATTAGACGCAGCTTCTTACACGATTAGGCGCATTTACATAAATAGGTGCAAATTCCGTACACGATTAGGTGCAGTTCCACAATTAAGCGCAAATTTCGTACACGATTAGGCGCAGTTCCGCCATTAAGCGCAAATTTCCTAGACGGTTAGGAGCAACACGTTATTAGGCGCAATTCTTTTACACGATTTGGCGCTGACACGATTAGGCGCAAATACACGATTAGGCCCCCCTCACCCCTTTATCATTTTCTGTCATTTTCCCCATATGACTTAAGCCTGACCTGCAAGTACAAAGTAACCAGTCAATATTTTTCCATTCGTTAAAAAGCACCAAGTAGACAACTCTATAATAAGAAGTAAAAGCATTGACTAAATATGTTAAACACTATTTTAAATTATTTGCTATTACTTTAATTCACATTTTATGAAGATTTTCCAGATTAAAATTAACAAAAGTAAATGAATTCAAAATCTGACATACATAATCTGTTTACAAGCTGCTTATTTAGACTACATTTGCTAAAAAGTTTCTTTATGACAGTGGTCCATTTCCCCATGTAATCGTTGGGTCATCCCAGTAATCTATCACATGTATTAACCCTACCTGGCCTTGGGGGGGGGGGCTACCAAACTTTCTGCGCTATCTCAGGAATGATAAAAAATGGAGAGCTGAAACTCCGTGACTTTAGAGCTTATCATATTTGGAGTCATTTTGAGGCGTTTTGCATAACTCCCCGAGCAGAGGATCATGTCTAAATTCAAGATGGTGGCCATGTGGGGTACCAGAAAAGTGATGTTTTCGTCATACTTCTTCAAAATTTCTGCTTTTCCGTGATAAAAAGTGTAAAAACCTATTTTATTTGACATCACATTAATATTTACTAATTTATCATGCAGTTTTTGCGGACAACCTGCATAAATAAAAAAATCGAAAAATCTGACAAAAAAAATCGACCAAAAAAAATGCCGTTTTTTAAAATGACGTCACTGTGACGTCGTCACTGTAACGTCGTCACTGTGACGTCGTCACTGTAACGTCGTCACTGTGACGTCGTCACTGTGACGTGATCACAGTGGTCATCTTGGATTTTTTACATTTTCTGGTAGAGCTTGACCCAAGGGTATAGTGTGGTAAGTTTCAGCTGCCTAGCTCAAGAGGTAAGAAAAATAATTAGCCACCCCCCAGCCTGGACAGGCCCCAAAAAGTTAAAATTTGGTGTTGATACAAATATCAGACATGTTTAATCCAGTGATAAGACACAACAATATAGGCCTACACAGATGTGTACACAAAACATCCAACCCTATTACACAGAGATACGACGACCAAAACTGTCTAGGCGATGAAAGGGATTCGAGAACATCGTTGTAGAATGTCTGCTGAATGGAACGTCAACTGCGTCCGTCTTCAGGATACGCTTGTTTTATGCCCTTTCATCGCCTGGACAGTTGACGTCGTTACACACGTGCACGCCACGCATACATGTGCAGAGTGTGATATAGTCATTAAGCATCCCAGTCAATTGAGACATCACCAAAGTGTCATACACGGATCACGCTCGCCACTCTCAAGACCGGATATTTCAGTTTCCATGGCGATGCATCTTCGGATTGAAGAACCCATGGAGGTCTATTCGCCGCCCCGAATTGAAGAGCCGATGGAGATTGATCCCAGTGTCTGTCTAGGAGCCCTTTCATCTCCCTTCCCTACCTTCCAATGGGAGAGGTAAGAGCTCGGTGCTCCAGTATCCTGGACTGCCCGAAGACGCTTAGGACAAACGGATCAGAGCGAACATGGCCGAAAATTGAACTTTCCGAACTGGTGGCTTCTGATTGGACAAGAGCCTACGAGTATTGTAAACATATCCAACGCGGTTCCCCCAGCGTAGGTATGATTTGCTGGAGGGGATAATAAAAGGATTGACCTGTCATCTTTATTGTTGTTGTTCTCTCACCTGTCTACATCATGGCGTTAAGACGCAAGGGGTGGTTACAGACTGAGGCTAATGATTTACAAACGACATAATATAGCCACTCACTCACTCACTCACACTCACTCACTCACCATCGTTAGTGCGTCAATGCGTTAAGACGGGCGTTGGGCACGCCTCATTCATTCACTCACTCACTCACTCAATCAATCACTCACCCAATCACTCACTCCCCCCTCCTCCTCCACGCACGCACACACGGGTAACTCTAGCAGGTAGCCGGGTGGAAATAGGTCACTATCTCCCCCAAACGCACTCCATTGCACCTCCGAAACTCCCCTTTCTCCACTGCTCCCGAATGATCTATAAATATAACGGGTTTTTTTTCCAGCAAAACCTCCGTACAATGTTCCAGCGTAGAGCGATGACGAAATCCCGTTGTGTGAATGGATTGATACATACACCTTGTCGATGCTACGACGTTGAGGCGTTAGGACAAGATGTTAAGACGTTGTTAAGATAGAGTGTTAAGGCGTTACGATAAGACGTTAAAGCGTTCAGATAGAGCGGTAAGGCGTTACTGTAAAACTGTCCACAAAGGTCACAGGGCAAATACACTGAGTTCCTGCTTTCTCTACTACTAAGGGGCAACTGGATTACTTCCCTTGACTTTCACTTGCCCGAAATTGAGAGACTACACTATCTCAACAACAACAACAACAACAACAACAACAACAACAACAACAACACCATTCTGATTTGTATGACTCACCAAGTGCAAAGTCCGTTTTTTTCTGTGAAAACATGCACCCACCCATGACTTGATCGGCCTGGAGAAGCGCTTCACATGGATACCCTCCCGACAAAGTACGCCCACTATGGGCCCACCTCGACTCCAAAACGTCCATTCCAATGCCTTTTCCCCAATATTTCCTGCCTGCGCGTGGGCACCATTGCGCCACTTTTACTCCACACCAGTCCAGTTGGACTAGTTGGACGCTACCCCATGAGAGCTTCAAACTGAAACCCTCCCTGACCCATTAGCACCACTATGGGTTCACCTCATCCCCAAAACTTCCATTCCAGTGCCTTTTGCACACAACTCCCAGCCTGCGCATGCATACCATAGCCGTGCTTCCACTCCACACTCATCCAGATGGACGCTCCGTCACGAGAGCTTCACTTTGATATCTCCAACAGCCCAGTACGCTCACTAGTGACGCACCGCGACCCCAAAACGTACATTCAAATACCTTTTTCCTACTACGCATGCGCAGATAAAGGATATTTCCGCCCCATACCCATACAGTTGGATGCTCCCCCACGAGTGCTTCAAACTGATACCTCACACGACCCAATCGGACCATTATGGGTCCACCTATACCTCAAAACGTCCACCTCGATCTGCCTGCCTACTGCGCATGTGCCATCAGAACTTTTCAACAAAAGTCAACGCATGGTGTTGACAGAGAAAACAAGGTGCCACACCCCATACCGCAAATGTCCATGAGTAGGTTCCCTACTGGGACTAGTATTTTCCAGTGCGACAGAATGGACCTAACATGTCCACCCCAGACCTGCGTGAAGTTTTCAGCGAAAGTCAACCCATGGCCTGGAAACTCCTCTCATCGTGTTCTACATCCCGAGAAGAACACAAGGTGCCACAACCCATAGTAAAATCCACAAGAAAGAAAAATAACAACCCCAATATTCCTATCCCATACTTGCTTTCGCCGTAGATTAACATTGAAAGTCACTAGGGTCTTATGTAGGGGCAGATAACTCTTGCTGGGCCGTCAAGTCACCGAAAGTGACGTCACATGAAGTTACCCGGATGTGACCTTTGACTTGGATGTGAACCGGATGCCACGTGACCGGAAGTGACGTCATCAGTTACGTCATCGTGACGTCACTCCCTACCATCATTTTTGACCATCATTTTTGCTAATAAATTTAGCCTTTCCCTACTACTATTATATCCGTTGTCTGATTTCAAGTCAACGAATGCAATGTTTGCAACAGACAACATCTGCCAAAACACATCATAGAAAACATGGGAATCAAATCCAGTGACAACATATATGACGGTCATTCGCTGATCTCTGCTACATTAACAACCGCGAAAGGTTAAAACAGATGGAAGTTGACTCTATTAAACTGCTAATTGCTGGTGAACATTAGAGTGGCAATTCACAGAAAATCGAAGCCTATCTTCCAATAGAGTTTGGGTCATACTTCTGATTGGAGCGATATGCAATACAATGGATTATCGGACGTAGCCTTAGTATCTAAGCCGCACTTTTATTGCTACTGTTCTTGTGGAGAGTATGAAGTTTCCACACGGCCCCTAGCACCGGCTTATGCGGAATTAGATACGTTAGCTCGGGAGCTGTGAATGACAATCGACTCAAACAAATAACTCATCCGATGTTAATGGATGAGCATCGAGGATGTCTGATGGAGTAAATGCCTCAACCTGGGGTAGACCTGGTGAATGCAAGAATACCCAGAAGAATAAAATGCAATAATACTAACCTGGAATGCCCAAGGTCGTACGGCTTAAATGTCCCATCAAAAAAATTAACCCACATATGAGCCATAGGGCTAATAGTTGGTGCTTGTGATCCATGTTCCTTGCAACTCACAAGATCTTTAATCTGAATATGGATGAAAATTACAAACTTATAATCCAGAAAATACTGAAAATTAAATTAAGTGAAAGTATGCTCTCTGATGCAACTGCGAATGACAACAGACACACAAAAGTGTAAAGCCATCAACAAAATCTAGCAGTCATCATTACCTAATAACTACCTAAAAATGTGAATTTCTCAAGAAATATTCTTGGTACAGCATCATCAACAATCCACAGGATGAACATTAAGCTGAAGAGAACCAACGTTGAATGCTCTCTCACCTAGAACTGTAAATGTTAACTACTTTCTAAATGGCATTAGTATATATATAATATCGAGTTTAGGAGCTGTGTCATTTTATGTCTAATAGAGGGGTAGTAAATGTACGTAGTCTAGACTCCGATCTCCGAACTTCTTCTTTTGTGGAAGCTGAGGTGGCCGAGTGGTCTAGGCTGTTTGCATTTACTGCTGGCGATTTGGTGCCAAACTCTGAGGACGCGGGTTCGAGTCTCGCACGGGACCGACCCATCCAGCACTAGTATTTGTGCTTTACTGAGAAAGTGTCATCCTAAAAATAATTGGATATTAAAATAAATCAACCCAGCTCTGTGAAGGATGGACGACAATGCCACAAACAGGAGCTATTGAAGTACGGGTATGGTAAATCACTTTGAAATGTTCAAACAAAGAATAATCGACTGTTCAAACTTTTGGGGGAATGGGACAAAAGTAGTACGGATTAATAACAAGTACAAATACGTTTGATCAGCAAGAGGTCTATAGTACAACTGAATAATTATATATATATATAGGAATATAGCATGGAGAGTAATAACCGAAACTGTATTCATATATAAAAATGTTTCTTAGCTCTTTACTAAGAAGTAGCAGTTTCGAAGGATACCTTATCTGCAACAATACACAGTTGAAAGAAATAGCTGAAAGAGGTTCAGGGACCTCACCTACCATTCAGTTTGAACTAGAGCATAGTCTGAGGGATGCACACATTTGATCAAAATGATCAGTAAGGCTGCTTACAAGATACCCCCCGTAAGGGCATAGATACATGGTGTTGGTTAACGTTTCACGAGTAAGTTGAATGGGATTGTGGCGGTGGAAATGATCAGTAAGCATGCTTACAAGATACCCCCCGGATGCACATTTGATAGAAATTGACGTGTATTTATAGTGGAATATAAGTATACATGTTATAGTAGTTTACGGGTAAGTTCATTTAGAATGCGTTGGGTGGCGGCACGGTGTGTAACTAGTTGACAATGAGATCTCGCTCGGTTGGAATGTGGTTAACGGATTGTCTATGCATGTGTCGTGACGATACTCAGATGAGTTCAATGGGTTGTTCTGAAAATTGATGTTAATAATGATTGTTGTGAATGGGGTTATGCAAGCATATAGTGTTTTACCTAACTGTTGTTACCACTAGAACCGTGTAGACTTGAAATGGGCCGTTGCAACAGATAGGTGAATTACTGTCATCTGGATAACCACATTGAAGAGGAAAAGGAAGTAAATGGGAAGTGAAATATTAAACTTACTACCTGTAGACGCATATGCGACATCCCGAGCTAGGTCTCATGGTATGGTAGCTACATACAAAATTTGAGAAGAATCTAATCAGCCGTTGTCAAGTTATGCTCCAGAAATGGAATGTTACGGACCAACTGAGAAAATTCTGCCCATAGGTGGCGCCACCTGTAGACGCACATGCGCCAAACGCAATCCCAAGCGAGGTCTCATGGTAAGGTAGCTACATACCAAATCTGAGCGGAATCCAATTAGCTGTTGTCAAGTTATGCTCCGGAAATGAAATGTTACGGACCGACAAGAGACAGTTTTGACCCTAGGTGGCGCCACCTGTAGACGCACATGCGCCAAACGCAATCCCAAGCGAGGTCTCATGGTAAGGTAGCTACATACCAAATTTGAAAGGAATCCAAGTAGCGGTTGTCAAGTTATGCTCCGGAAACGAAATGTTACAGACTGACATGAGAAACTTTTGACCCTAGGTGGCGCCACCTGTAGACGCACATGCGCCAAACGCAATCCCAAGCGAGGTCTCATGGTATGGCAGCTGCATACCAAATTTGAGAGGACCTAATGTTTGAGGCAAAAATAAAGAAATACCAGGTTTACTATTAATGATTGATTTTGAAAAGGCTTTCGACTCAGTTTCTTGGACTTTCATATCTCAAGTGCTTGAATCCTTTAATTTTGGAGATAAAATGCGAAGTTGGATAAAGCTATTATACAATAAAAGTCAAACATGCATAATTCAAAATGGTCATCTCTCAACTTTCTTTGAGAATGAACGTGGATGTGGACAGGGTGACCCAATTTCTCCGTGCATATTCTTATTTTGTGCTGAAATACTGGGGACAATGGTTAGAGAAAACAAAAAGATAAAGGGTATTGAAATAAATCACACTGAATTCAAAATCAGTCAATACGCTGATGACACACAGCTAGCCCTCGACGGTTCGGAGCAATCACTGAAGGAAGCACGGAAATGTATCGACGAGTTTTATAAACATTCAGGACTAAAAATAAACGTAGAGAAAACAAAAGCTGTTTGGATAGGGGCACTTACTGGGTTGGAATTAAAACTATGTCAAAATATAACTTTGGATTGGGTGAACGATTTTAATCTACTGGGCATACAATTTTCTGCTACCCATTTTTACGACATTTGGAAGATCAATTATCTTGCAAAACTGGAAGAGCTGAAAAAAGATCTGAGCAAATGGAAAATGAGAAACCTAACTTTATTGGGTAAAATCACAATAATTAAATCACTGGCACTATCAAAGCTGATTCATCTCTTTCTTGCCCTGCCAAACCCACCTGATATATTCATCAAAGATTTGAATACAGTTCTATTCAATTTTATATGGAAAGGAGGTGTGGACCGTATCAAACGTGTAATTCTTACCCAAGATTATCAACTAGGAGGATTGAGAATGGTTAACGTGAGGAATCTCATACATTCATTGAAAATAACATGGATAAAACGGTTACTGTTTAAAGGAACAAAGTGGAACAATATGGTAACTGGGTCAAAAATATATGATACAGGCCCTGAATATATAAAAATGTTCACAGCTGAAACAACTAATCCTTTTTGGAAAGATGCTTTCAAAGCTTGGTATTTACTATGCAACAAGCTCGAACACCGTGTTATCGAAGATACATGTATTTATAACGAACCTTTGTGGTACAATACCAAATGTAAAGATAGTTCTTTCTTCGTGCCCCAGTGGTATAGAAAACAAGTAAAATTCTTACGAGATATTGTTGACGTAAATGGCAAAATATTAAGATTTGAGGACTTCAAAAACAAATTTTGTATACAAGGTACTTTCTTGGAATACAATAAATTGACGACTAATATTCCAAAAGATTGGATCGAGAAATTACAAACTAACTTTGATAGCTCTTTACTAACAATGCCACCAATAACGTTATACTGTCGCTTTTTGGCAGGGCAGGTTAAGGAATGCAGACGCTACTATGATGTATTGAATTGTCAAACTGGTATTAAAATAACCTCTTTGGAGAAATGGGAAAAAGCAATAGGCCGGTCAGATCAGATAAGCTGGAACAAAGTTTTCAAAAGTGTGACTCATTGTACCAAATACACCATCCTCAGAGACACCCAGTATAACATTTTACATAGAATTCTCCCAACAAAAAGCTTTCTACATAAAATTGGAATATTAGATTGTAATTTATGTGACCATTGTAAGCAAGAGCCAGAGACATTAGAGCATCTGTTTCTCATTTGTCCAGTTAAGAATCTTTGGGACAGTCTTGAGGGATGGCTGAAAACTGAAATTGGAATGCTGGGTGACATTGGGGCAGACAAAAACAATCTTAGGATTTGACCATAAACAGTGTAACATAAATACATTACTGTTGCTGACCAAAAAATACATATACTCGTCAAAGTTTGGAAACTCAAAGCTTAATTTAAAAGCCCTTCAAAATATATTGTACCAGAACTACTGCACAGAAAAATATACTGCCGTAACAAGCGGGAAAATAGAAAAATTCAAACAGAAATGGGCGCTCTTTGAAAACTTCTTCAAAACATATAGCACTTCAAACGATTAAAAAATTGTCAAAGCAACAGTTAATGGTGTCCACAGTGTTTATGTTTTGGTGGCAATTTATATATGTTGGTTTAGTATGAGGGGAAGCAGGTGTGTCGAGATTTTAAACATTGTGGAAAGCTGACTTTCGAGAGATGTTATTTTCGAGTCATCTTCGCATATCCAAATTGAACACTGCACGTGTTTCCTTGGCGGAACATAAAACATTATCTGATCAAAATACGGATTCGGTGGTGTCATAGCTCTCTAAATATTCCGTTGTCCATACCAGGAGAAGTGCAATGTATGACTTCTTTAAATTTCAAATTTGATTGGCTATTCGAAAGAAATTAACATCAATACAGTCACAACTTGCCATATTTGGAAATCATACAGGCAAACATCAAAGAAAATCCTCGTTGCACGGTATTGACCAACTCCTGTCTTGATTGACTACATGACATCACGTGTCTCCCGGTTTGAACAATCTACTCTATTCATTGAGTCAGGTAAATGACGCAACGTTAGTGTAGTGTTTGACTTGAAATGTGAGGATGTATTCAAGTATGCATGTACAAAGTATGTTTATTTGTATTATTGTTTTATAATATGAATAAAAAAAAACAACTTTCCCTGAAGTGCGAATCTATGCAATTTAGGTGACATTATCAAAATGCTAATTAGACAATATATTGTCTTCTCTGCAATCTCGCCGAGGTAAAACACATTTGTGAATCTACGCTAAATAGACAATGAATTAACTCTCCATGACGTGCGAATGTATCCAATGTAACGGTTACCCGTTTGTGTAGAGAACAGTTTGAATCAGGAGCCGTGTGCTACGTTGGAATGTGGAAGAACGACCTTGACCCATGTCGTCAGCGTCGAGCAAGGCAGATATCAGAAATGCATTCCCCCGTATTTCTCGCTTACCAGAACGAGATAGGAGTTGCCCTTTACGTGGAATTTTCTCTACAAATTATAGATTGGGGCGGCATGCTCATTTATGAACTATGAACTGTAATTTCGCTGTGGAAGACGATCTTCGGTTCGGTTTCGGTTCGGTCGAAACGTCTCCGTTCGTGAGGAAGCCTCCTGTGAGGACTTTTTGGGTGTGGAGAGTGCACACCATATTTAAACTCGAGCTGACATTCCAATCGAGAACAGACCAGAAATAGAGGGCTGGAGAAACACGTCCAGGTACAGCCTGTAACTTATTGATTTTTGGCATAATTTACGGTTGGGCCGTAAAGGCAGTTGTTTTGGCCTGGGAATCTAAAAGGTTATAAATCCTGTAGTTAGTGTAACCTGTGAAAACACGCCAATCCAATGAGAATTTGCCGGCTCGCATTTTCGGTGTGGAAACGTGTTTGTGGTTATACTATAGTTTAGGGAACACGTCCGACTGGCGTGTTGTATGTACATGTAGTTTTGGGGTATTGGATAATACTGTAATGAGACATGCGTTTGCCTGTAGCACATTTAGGCAACTTGCATGGTCTAACTTCAGTATAAAATAGGGCTTTTAGTGTCTATACCAGTAGGTTGATAATTTCGACAATATTGCTGTGCTATCTCGCTGCACTGGGACTTAAGCCACAATATTTGTTGATCTTCTTGACCGTGTAGCGGTATATGACTATAGTCAGGAGATTCCCTCCCTCCCCAGAAACGTACAACTGCACTAAATACCGGGATACATCAGCCAAACTCCCACTGCCATAATACAACGACGCAGCCGGCCGTGCAACGCTATACGGGCGAGAACGAGCACCGTGATTACAGCCGGGCGGAGAAAGTCAAGTTACAGGCGGGCGTGCTGCTTTCATCAAGAAACGTCGGTAAATCGTGTATTCCGGGGGCCCAGCAAGAAGGTCGCAGACGGCTACACGAACGGCGTCCAGCTGGAAAGAGATCACCGATCTTACAGGACAGAAAGATACAGCACACAGATCACACAAGAAAGATACAGAACACAGATTCCACCAAGAAGGAAATGTGTATTTATCACACATACAAGCAAATAAAGACACACAGATTATAAACAGTACAGTACAACTCCAGATATACAGACCACAGATTATACAGTCAAGAAAGCCACAGACCACAGACCCCACAGGGAGGATATGCGTATTTATCACGCATAAAGGCACGGTGCAGGTGGGCTCACTTTTACCGATGTAAAAGCGGTAACAAGACATACAGATTCCAGTAGGATAGGTGTATTTATCACACGTTACAGAAGGCGAGCTTCGTTTTACCGATGTAAAAGTGGTAACAAGGCTTACAGACTGTACGGTCAAGCCCAGGGCACGATTACAACGGCAGTTTACAGACCGTACAATGTTTCATCGGTACCAGATGAAATAGTAATAGCACATGATATACCCAAGTAATTGTCCTGACGGTCCCTGAGAGTTGAGTGGTGCGTGATACTTACCTGAGAGATCGTCGTGAAGTCGTGTAGTCACAGGCGTGTCTATAGACGGGTCGCAGCAGCCGTAAGGGTTGAGACGCCGGGCTATACTTACCTGTGCGGGAAGCAGACTGGTGAGCTGACAAGTTACGGTCAAGCTCCGACGGCTGGGGGTGAAGTACACGCCGAGTTGCCACGTCTCTGGAGAGAGCGTCGCCGCCGCGACGTTCCCACGACTGGGGGTCGTCTCTGGAGAGAGTGTTACCGCCGTAACGTTCCAACGGGCCGTGACGTTTCAGCGACTTGGTGCTATATCTGGAGAGAGCGTCACTGCCGTGACGTTCCAACGCCTGAGGGTATCTGTATATCGGGGAGAACGTTACCGCCGTAGCGTTCCAACGGGCCTTGACGTTTCAACGCCTGGGCGACGTATCTGGAGAGAGCGTTATATCCTTAACGTTCCAACGACTGGGTGCCATCCCTAGAGAGAGCGTTATATCCATAACGTTCCAACGACGGAAGAGAAGGGCCAGCAGCCAGGCCGCCCTTATCCCCAGAAGAGAAGGGCCAGCAGCCAGGCCGCCCTTATCGCGCATAGACATAAAGCACTATATTAACTATAAAGTTATATGCATACACTCTCATATATATATTATTACCATATAACATCAAGCTTAAACTGCACACATTCTCTTCTATTATCCACATATACACCAGGGATACGTTTAACACTATATGCACACACCAAGTGTACGTATCCGTGAACCTTATGTGCACACACCAAGTGTACGTATCCGTGAACCTTATGTGCACACACCAAGTGTACGTATCCGTGAACCTTATGTGCACACACCAAGTGTACGTATCCGTGAACCTTATATGCACACCCCAAGTGTACGTATCCGTTAACTTGGGTGCACACATCCTCTCACATCACGTGTATATATACATCAAGGTTATTTGCATACACTCTCCTAGTGTCTGTACGTATATGTAAATATCATAACGTTACATCGCCTTAGACATTCTGTCTAAGCCACGCGGTTCTACGCTATTATTTGTAACCGCGTATACTATTTGTGCAGAATATACCATAATAGACCTTTACATGAGCGTCAGTCATCCTTGTAGGGTTGTGATCATCTCTTCGAGCCCCGGATCTCTACTAGTGAAGGGGTTAACGACGGTGACGGCCAGAATGCCAGTGGGCAATCCCGGTTATTGATTCGTTTTCTTCTAAACACTACGACTGGTCCTGCTCGTACACGTTACACAATGTAGATGAGATTATCAAAGTGCTAATTAGACAATATATTGCCTCCCCTGCAGTCTCGCCCAGGTAAAACAGATTTGCGAATCTACGCTAAATAGAAAATATATTAACTCTCCATGAAGTGTGAATCTATGCAATTTAGATGGGATTATCAAAGTGCTAATTAGACAATATATTGTCTTCTCTGCAATCTCGCCGAGGTAAAACACATTTGCGAATCTACGCTAAATAGACAATATATTAACTCTCCACGAGGTGCGAATCTATGCAATTTAGATGAGATTATCAAAGTGCTAATTAGACAATATATTGTTTCTTTCTGGGGAACAAGAGTTCAGCTTCGCACATATATATAGTCTACATTTCATGCAGATCTTTCGTGTATTTCGAAACGGAAAACACCGACATTCTCAGTATGAGCAAACTGTGAAGAATGGAATGTGCTCGCGTGAAACTTTGTCTCGATGACAGTTTAAAGAAAGAGCCTTTTAGCGTTTGACGCCATGTCACGTCACAGGTTATGATGACTTTGGTTCATGGAAGATGAGCGTTATCGGCGATCTTACTGGGGTACAAGCTGCCATTGACGTCACGGACAAGTCGAAGGATATTCTCGTTCACCCGAATCAGTTGGAGTTCCTCGTGTGAGTGACTCGAACATTGTCGATCATTCAGCAAGTTTGATCTGGTAGTACAATGAGTGAGTGAGTGAGTGAGTAGGAGTTAACGTCGTTTTCAAATTTGTTTCAGTCATATCACGACGGTGCCTACATGTGCCAGAACATGAGAGTGTCCACAGTTCCTATTATTCTGGACACTGATCAGCCCAGTCAGTACAGCACCCGGTCACCCATCCAAGTATTGAGTAGTACAATGAATTCTCATTCAACAATTATGCCTACGTTCAGCTGAATCGATGCAGGGGGCATATTGCGGTTGGTGGATTTGTCTGGGGGGAAACAGAATATATTGTATAATTAGCATCTCATTCTAAATAGCAAAGTATCCTAGAAAACATCTGCAAATTAGCTGCTTTGCTAACTAGATTCTAAATAGATGCGAGAGAATATAAGCTCACTAGCATTGCGTAGAAAACATCACAAAGTCAAACTTATGTATAAAATGGTTAATCAGCCAACTCCACCAATTCTCTACCAATTATTGCCTGAATATGTACGCGAAAATAACCAATATCCTCTCAGAAACAACCTCAATCTCCGCACATTAAGATGCAGAGGTAACCAATATTACCAGTCATTTATCCCATCTGGAATCCGCCTATGGAACGACATTGCTCTACATATTCGCTCGTCCCCCAACTTACAAATATTCTCTCGGAACTGTAACAATGGACATAATGTGGGCAAGCATTTCTACCTTGGAGAACGAAAAATTCAAATTACACACTCTCGCATGAGACTAGGATGCAGTCTACTTAAGGCTGATATGTACAACCAACACATATCTGAATCTTCAGCCTGCTCCTGTGGTAATGCGTATGAAACTGCATACCATTTTTTCTTCGTTTGCCCATTATATAATATTCAAAGAGAGCAATTATTTCATGAAATTGGCAATGACTGTGATATTCATACCGTGTTATTTGGTGACTCCTATAAAAACCTCGATTATAACAGCAATATTATTTCATTTGTCCACGACTACATCAGACAAACTGGTCGCTTCTAGATATATGTCTTACTAATTTATTACATTCTCAGGGATTATCACACTTGTGCATAGCATGGCGTATGAAATGTTTTTACATATGCACGCTCTACCTGTCTATTCTTTTGTATATACTGTAGCATTCACTACCGATTATCACCAAATCAGTACTTATTACTACACACTTGACCTAACCACTGTGTCATTTATAAATAAATCTTCTGTATGTGGGGAGAGGGGTCTATATACACGCTTAAACTAAATCTTCTGAAATAACCCTTTAAGTGTGTTCACAGGGACTGCTCTTTAAGTGTTATCCCTGTGGACACACTTAAAGGGTTATTTAAACACTTTACGAGTAAGTTTCAACACTTTAGTTTTAAGCGTGTAGGCTTTGCCTGTTCTCCAATCCCCATTTCCATCATGTTTACACTATGGAAATAAAATACTGTTTAAACTAATATAAGCCAATCGCGCACCGTAATGGCCATAATCCAGTTATGCTGCATTCACTGATTCTGTAGGCGGATGCATACAAGTTCGAACGAACGCCCATTTCATTTTCAATAGCAATGGAACAGTTGATCTATGAATTATTGCTAGTTTTAACTAAACTCAGCAATAATAATAAAAAAAAAAAAATCCGACCGACTGACCCAATCTCATTGCCCAGGGTAGGGGCCTGTTACCCAAAACAATTTTTTTAATTTATGCCCTGTGAGGAACTTACATGCGGCATCGCAGGGAACAGACGGATAAGCTGATAAGTTACATGGCAATTCTATTACTGGACACATGCCTACAAGAACACCCAACAGCATCATAGCTTGATCATGTTGATTGGTAAAAACGAGGAGGGAGTGGCGATTCGAAGTCCACGAGTTCTGGCTCTAGCTATCGACCACTGCATCCAGCTCATGGCAGTCATTAAAATTGAACATTTAACTCCAAAACGGAAGGCGTTTACGTGTTTGTGTCTGCATTGCAGATCCCAAACATAATGAAACTGATTACTTAACCCTATCTGGCCTGGGCGATTTGGAGTGTACCGCAGCCTGCTGGCTAAGGCTAGAGGGCTGAAACTCACCACACTATATATTTGGGTCAAGCTCTACAAGAAAATGTCACTGAAACGTCATTTTCAAAGAGAGCATTTTTGGACGATTTTTCGGTCAGAATTTTCGAATTTTTTATTTTTTTTTCTTCGCAAAAACTGCATGATAAATTAGTAAATAATAATCTGATATCAAATAAAATAGGTTTTACTCACTTTTGCATACAGAAAAGCAAAAATTTTGAAGAAATATGACGAAAACATAAACATATGATAACCTATAAAGTCATGGCGTTTCAGCTCCCATTTTTGTCGTTTCGGTGATAGGAGCAAACAAGCCAACAGGGTGTTTATATTATTTTCACCAAGAAATGCATTTTTTGCATTATACCAAGTAAAACTCTTTAAACGCCCTGACAAGTGAATAAGGGGGATTTCATGCAAAACTGTACCACTAACTCTCATTTCTGTCCGCCCTTGACGGAATATGACATTAGTAACACCAATAACTTGGAAAACATCATACACAAACAATGTTCCCTGTATCTTATTATCTAAAATGTGTCAATGAATTGCATATGATGAAAATAAACAGGTGCCCCTATGAATTCTTTGTACAGTTTTGAGTTTAGCGGAACAAAACACAAATGACATTAGTAACATTTGTGTTACTAATGTCTTTTTCTCGTCGACATCTATTTTGTATATGTACAAGAAATTTCTTATAACAGAACCACTTGCACATGCTCAGTGGAATTAGGCCAAGCATACCGATGTATCTGTACCATTGTCAGTGCATGGGATCACC
Source organism: Hanleya hanleyi (assembly GCA_036873755.1). Classification (NCBI taxonomy): domain Eukaryota; kingdom Metazoa; phylum Mollusca; class Polyplacophora; order Lepidopleurida; family Hanleyidae; genus Hanleya; species Hanleya hanleyi. The sequence continues at coordinate 8,203 of JAVTVY010013838.1, read as the reverse complement.
CATGCTGTAATATTGACCCTTTTCAAAAAAATTCTAATGTCATTTCCGTCACGGAAGTTGGACGGAAATGACATTAGAAACATTTTCCAAATGCTCATAGTATCCATGTATTGGTATTTAATACACTGGCAATGGTACGTATATCTCAATAAGGTCAAGCTACATGTAGCACCACTGTAATCTTTAACTGAATAATTTAATTGACATCTGTTTTGTGGTGAATATTGTAAATAAAGTTGGACGGACATATGACATTAGAAGAAATCACATTAGTAACATTTACATTTCTGTCTCTCTATCATACTGCAGATAAGAAATGTGCAGTGTAAAACTGTTTATATTCAGATATGCTTACATTACACACAATGTTTAGCAAACACAGTACAAGACACAGAGTCAGTTCTTTTTACATTTTTAATGTTACAAACGACATTTTTCTGTGAGACGGACAATTTGAGGGAAAGTGGTACAGTTTTTCATGGAATCCACCATAAAGCAACAATGTAACTTTTGACTTCTTCGGGATTGGGAATGCTTTTAGAAATTGCGTCAAATCACGTCATTTAGTTCAGGACAGGAAATTAATTTGTCATCTTTTGTCGCCATTGGAACAGAATGAGTTAGAAAGGGAACAGATTACGTTCAGGAATGTTTTTCTTAACCATTATGAACTATGAAGGAATGTCCGATGAACTCACAAAGCAGTTAAAGTCGCACAATAACTCAACTTCCTCTAGCACAGTTCAATGAATGTCCACGAGAAAATGAATCCATCAGGAAGCGTGAGTAGTATAGTAAGGTGAAATTCGTACCCCTTGACCTTTGTGCGCTTGAAGAGCAAATTGAGGACCCTTGACCTTTGACCTCTGAGTCCGGTCACGTGACCGGGAATGACCTTTGACCCCTGCGCCTGAGCACAATACCGATAATAATGGGACTCAAAGGTCAAGGGGAGATACGCTTGCTTTTATGGACAGTAACGCCATCAAACGCCTAGTTTAACGTTTCAGCGCCCTGGTGAAATAGCTCTGATTATCTAGATATTCCATGGAATAGCCAATAATTCATCGAAATGCAGTGACGCCCGTCAACGCCCGTCGTTACGCCTTAACGCCCGCCTAAACGACTTAACGCCCTATCTTAACGCCTTAACGCCTTGACGCCATGATGCAGACAGATGAGAGAAAGAAAGATCAACACGTTCACAAGTTTTCATATAGTTTATTTTTCCCTCAATCACATCATATACAAGCTGGGGGAGCCGCGTTTGATATGTTTACAATTCAAGTATGCTCTTGTCCAATCAGATTCCGCCATTTGGCGTTGCATCTGTCATATTCGCTCTTGCCCGTTAGATGTATTCTTGGTTGCTCTTGTCCAATCAGAAGTCGCCATTTCAGAAAGTTCAATTTCGATCATGCTCGCTCTGATCCGTTTGTTGTAATCGTCGTCGGGCAGGCCAGGATACTGTAACGGCAATATATCCTGAAACATTTTGATCGCATATTTGCAGGGCCTCGGTGGGTGGCAGGCGCGCGGGGTCGCCTTTCATTTCAAGCGGTAGCGGGCTATATCATTCATAGATCACCATGGCTGTTTTTCTGATGCAGGGGCGCATTTGATGTATGCCTGTTGTAAATTATCATGCCCGGCGTCTTGGATCGCCGCTGCATGAGTATTAATAGCTTCATGCACAATACGATCACAGAAAGTAGGTTCTGCCTCACTTCCCTGGGATGTAGACTGACTATCAGTAGATAGACTCTCAGCAGTCAATGTTTCGGTATTAGTCACTGGACTCTCAGCAGTCTCTGTATCAGCGTCCGCCTCATTGGACTCCTCGGTGTCCACTGAGGATTCTGCTGGATTCTGCTGGTGGACAAATTGCCTGGATTCTGCTGGTGGACAAGTTGTCCCGGATGCCGGGCCCCTGCTGGTGGACACGTCCCCGAGGTGGACAAGTCCCCGAGGCCGGGCCCCTGCTGGTGGACAAGTTGTCCCCGAGGCCGGGCCCCTGCACACCCAACACTCATAATGGATACAACTATAAGAAAACATATGAAGACAGACCCGATGAATCTTAGTGCAGGTTTCTCGGCCGAGTCTCTTATAGTTCGAAGTGCACTAAGACCTTTTTCAATCCAAATGACAGATATATTTCTGACAGCAAAGCAAGGCCACGACATTAAACCTTGTAATATTGCGCTTGATGATTGTTTAGCACCGAATTCTACATGTACTAATTTCAAAATTTCTAAGTGTGGACATCGTGGATGTCTCACGTGTCCACTCTTTAATACTTCAGCTTCTTTTAGTTCCGTGTTAACTGGTAACTCATATTCTGTTAACTCGTATGTTGATCTTAGTTGTTCTACTACAAACTGTATTTATTTAGTTTCCTGTAAGAAGTGTGGTCAACAGTGTGTTGGCAAGACCACCCAAAGACTCCATCTTAGGGTGAACGGTCACAGAAAATCCGCTAGGAAAAAGCAATTGCTTATAGGTAAGCATTTTTCTGGACCCGAACATGGCTGGGATAACTTTAGTATTCAGATCATAGACGTCGTCTATCCATCTACTAAGGATTCCCCCGATTTGAGAGAAAAATCCGAGAGCGGGAATTATTCTGGATGCTAGAACTTGGGTCAGTGTTTCCGTTTGGTTTAAATGTAATTCAGTTCGGAAATGCTACAAACCGCCGTTCAAATATATCCAACATTACCCAACTATTTAAACCCCATCAACGGAGACATCGCAGCCATGGTTGGCGAAAGTTTAATAGTTCGATGATTCACGATCATATCACTTTAAATTACTTAGTGGGTTTAACTAACACACCCAACAGTATACATAGCTTACGTACAGTTCTGTATGCGTTACCTCTGAGAGCTTTAGATCATCTAGCCAGAGATATACAACAATCTGCGTCTTCAGGAAATATAATACCATCAAAAATCATTAAAGTATGTCGAGATATAGCGTATTTTCGGTTGTATCGTACAGTGAACATAATTGAAACATCTCAAGATCGGCTTTTCTTGAAACTCAACTACTTAAAGGACTGGACATCATTAGTTTACCTCGAATCCTGAATGATCTAGAGGTACGCAACGCTGTGCCAAACTATTTTAAGTTCACAGAACCTCCTTGCATTTCATATAAGTACACTAAATCTATAGCCACCAAAATACTCAATTACGCCAATGCTGTCCAGGGGTTTGACTGGAACTCATACACGTCAGGAGGCTATAGTTGTGATTGTGAATCGTCGAACTTTATCTATACACCATGCAAACATATTGTGACTGGTGACCTTGATGTGGTGAGTGTAAATGAGTCGGGCGATATCTTTGTATAAGAAATCCTTTATTTTTGTTTTAATCCTTAGAGCGGCTCTTTATTGGGTTGATATTTCCTGTATCACAAACCCTACAAACTATCAAGACCCTATTTCTAAAGATGAAAAGACGTATTTCTTTCAACAGTTTCTATATATATTTTTTTCTTTTAACCCCCTCAAATTCTATGAGATCGCGACTGTGATCTGTGATATTATAACTGCATAATTCATGCTCATCGGGCATGCGCACTTGAGAAAAAGTCCTGAAAATTCTTCATTAGAAATTATATATATATATTTATGCACGAGGAAGAGATTTAAAATTAAATTAAATGACAGCATGTTTCGAACAAAATATTCCGATAATTGATGCTCCCCGGGCATGCGCACTTCGCCAGTCGCCGCGCGCCGTGATTCGTCCGGCGAATGCTGCGCGCCGAGTTTTTTTCGGGTTAAAAGATAGGTCCAAACTCGCTGCGTTTTAAGGCGCGTGGCGACTGGCGAGTTTTTGCAGGTTAAGAGATAGGAGAAAGTCGCCAGTCGCCGCGCGCCGGAGAGGTCCACGGCGCGTGGCGAGTGGCGAGTTTCTCTACAGTCAAAAGTCGAATTTTTGCAGGTTAAGAGATAGGGCCAAAGTCGCCGCGTTTTACGGCCGTGGCGAGTGGCGAGTTTTTGCATGTTAAGAGATAGGAGAAAGTCGCCAGTCGCCTCGCGCTAAAGTGTCCACGGCGCGTGGCGAGTGGCGAGTTTTTGCATGTTAAGACATAGGAAAAAGTTGCCAGTCGCCGTGCGCCAGTGTCCACGGCGCTTGGCGAATGGCGAGTTTCTAAAAGTCGCCACGCGCCGCGAGCTTGGCCCAAATAGAACACCATACCTGTCTTTCACACGATTCAAAATTCCGCTTGAGGTGGTTATTATCGTAAGAAAATGATGACCTGTTTACTGAAAATACATGATATGTGCATACAATAGGGGATGACACGCAGTCGAATCGTTAAATCTACCGTACATATAAAAGGGAGCAAGTGAAGCGTTTCTGGGAAATTCAAATATAGACTGCAAGTGAAATTGAATACGTAAAGTGCCATTTACGTACACTTCGCCATCCATAAGTCTCACCGCGTATAGATGACCCAGATGGTTACAGGTTGCGGAAGTTCGTGGGAAAACTGTGAGTGTGATGGAGCATAGCCGGGCTTACGTGCTTTTTGGCATGTCTGCTTTCAAATGTGAGATGGTGGGGGAAGAATGCTTATGAAGATGAATGTTTGGGATTCGGAATATTTGGGGGCATTGGTGGTTTTGGAAATTCCCAGAGCATGCACTCGTGGTGACTGAAGCTGACGAACCAATGACGGACAGCGACCTTGACTTTGATATCATGTTCAATCAAGAACGGGAATTCGGTTTATTCTGAGTCTTTTCAGAGATACGAATAATTAGTTTTATATTCAGATCTGTCAAAGGAGGAATTTTGATGGTGATTGAGCAGATGCTTGATTTGCTTATCAAGTGTCTTCGTCATTCAGCTTTGGGAGTACTCAAAGCTAATATTACATTGAAGTGTCGCAGAGTGTCTCTGGTTTTCCTAAAGTTACAGAAAAACATAAAAACGCAATTTATTCATTGGGGCTACACTACACTATCCCCTGTTATGAATTATCGATGTATGTGGCAGTTGCACATTTATGCAATACAGAGAGAGAGGGAGAGAAAGAGAGCTTCCATTTGGGCAATCCATGAAAGTAAGATACTGGCTGAGCCGTCATTGTTCAGTCGGTAGAGCATCTCCGCGTTTAGAGGGGTTGTGGGTTCGAATCCATCTGACGGCTTATACATTCTTCCTCTCTCAAAATCATGTCATGCATTATCTCGTTATCATCTCGAATAATTCATGTGACATTTGATTTACTTCCCTTCCAGAAGCATTTTCCGGTGAAGTTGTTCATTGCAAATTTGTCGGAATGTTACGGCACTGATAGCGGAAAATCGGTATATCTTTGTGGCACGTGTCTTCTTTTACCTCCTCAAACAGTAAAGAAAAAATATGTGAAAAAAAGATACGAATTATATTCATTTGGGAAAAACTGGAAACTCTTCAAATCACAACCGACTTTAAAACGGAAATAGATTATTCGCTAGATCGGTCGACCATGAAATACCGGATACTATACTGCCACTCGTAATACCGGATATACTGCCACTCGTATGTATATACATGTTTTCAAGAACTCGGAACACCCACTTTCCTATTCTATATTAATACTTTTTTCTGATGTTATACATTTAGAACCAAAATATAGTTAGTGGACGATGGTTGCTGGATTACTGTTGGATAAATTTCAGCAATCTGCCTTGATTGATCGATTCAATATAAATTATTCTTTTTCATACATTTTTGTCCAATTAATCATTCCCATATAATTGGACTGAACTGACAGGAAACCGGAACGGAAATATGTCCAGACTATGAGGTTTCCGCCACGGATATTTACAAATATGTATATACATGTAGAGTTTTGTGAAAAAGTATGCACATGGACAGGTGATGTCTCGGCGCCCAGATGGCGTTAAATATCCATTGGATTCCCTGTCCCCCTCCCGAGAGTCCTTCTGTGAAACTATCATAAGCACCCTCAATGGCTACATATAGACACACAAATGTTATTTTAATGTTTATATCATGTGTTGTCCCCAATCTCAGTAAACTCAGATATAATATCACGGAGTATTCCCCTGATTTACCATCTTGGTTTACCTAGATTGGTGATGTCCCCCAATAGGCGTGAAGCGCCCTTTCCGTCAATCTCCTCAGTCTCATGCCTATTTCCAGACTAGGCTTCACCGAGACGGTCGTCATACCAAAACGTTCTCGACCCCTAAATTGGGACTTGGGTGTTTTTCTTGATTCCTATTTTTTTATCACTCCCAACTCCCCGCAACTATCCCAACAAAGATCCGTGATTTTTTCATCGAACCAGTGGCCGTTGAATGACGACATATAAACATGCACAGGTTATTACACGAAGAATGTACGTTTCCTGTTCCCTTGGATTTCACATCTTCATTTTATCAAACGAATTTCTTCGTTCCCACTTCGAACTTCCCTTGATATATCTGGCCCCCTTCAGTGTGCAAAGAACTTATAAATAGACACGAGACGTCACTGACCTCGAAAACAGTTGAAATCCGAAATGGGTCGTACAAGACCGTTATTGATTGGCTAACCTATATAGTGGGCTAATACAAACACCATATCAGGAGGAATGACGTCGCTAATAGAGGATGATTTCACTCTACTCACAATCGATGTGTACGTTCCGATTGGTTCATCTCTGGTTCGTAGGTGAAATCTACACTTCGGATTTTGAACACTGAAGGGGGTCAGATAAATCAAGGCAGGTTCGAAATGAGAACGTAGAAATTGGCTGGATAACATGTAGATGAGCGTTCACTGCCCTTTTGATTTTATTTGCGTTACTAATTTTCTCGGACCTCCTATCTATCTTGGTGAGATATCAGGACCCTATATGTCCTTAAAAAATCCCGGCCCACAATCACCATGAGATGCCCTTTTTGGATACCCGTACTTGTTTTGTTTTAGGTGGCTTTCATTGACCCAAATACTGTAAGGACGAAGTTTCATGACTTTTCGTCCAAAACTGTGGCTGTACAGTGCACACAAACAAACAAACAGAAACGGTTGAGTAAATTATAGTATAAGGGTGAGATACTGTTTACTCAAATCGCCTGATAGCAAGAGATCGTTTATATTTCAGTCCTTTGGGGTCGGTGACGTTTTCGTAATGTGAAACGCGTGTCTACTGTGGCGTGCAAAATGGCAAGTTGACTCAACGAAGCTCCTGTACACCTATTGTGTTTTTCTTACATGACGAATAGCCCATGGGCTTTCAGAAAAAAAAGCGTTGTCTGCAAAGTTCCCAGGCGGAGGGAGGTTACAATATTGTTGGCTCACGGTCAAAACCTGTTACATACTTGCGCGGAAATTACTGAAGAACGGCGTCGTGATATCCTTGCATATAATTTGAATGTGACGCCCACTGGCCTCGCCATATATGTTGCTGATCAACATTCAGTTGAACTGCTTCAACCTGAAGGAAAATCTATGGAAGCCGGATGCGGCCATTCGTGCCTTCGTAACTTCGCCTTACTCACAACGCGAAGCGACGAAGCCGCGAAGTCACGAAGCCGCAAAGTCGCGAAGGCGCGAAGTCGCGAAGGCGCGAAGTCGCGAAGGCGAAGCTGCGAAGCCACGAAGCGGCGAAGGCGAAGACGCGAAGGGACGAAGCGAAGTGACGAAGTTGTACAGCATCGTCCCTTCGTGTCTTCGCCTTCGCCCCTTCGTGGCTTCGCCTTCGCCCCTTCGTATCTTCGCCCCTTCGCGTCTTCGCCTCTTCGGCTTCGTCCCTTCGCGTCTTCGCGCCTTCGTCCCTTCGCGTCTTCGCCCCTTCGCGCCTTCGCCTTATGCTCTCTGTTGATTTATACATAATCGGGGCGTTAGTTGATAGTTAGGAGGAAGGAGTGAAATGAACATCGCACTGCATATAACTTCTCGCCTACGTACATGGGCTGTCTGGCTAAGGTTAACAGGGTGTTTCGAAGGCTGCAGGTTCTGCTTCAGTATGTAAGTATAGCCTGCGAGGCGAGTTGCTTATATAATGCAATATATGTTATAATATAACATAAGTAATGATTTAAGCTCAATGAGGTGTTTGTATGTATGTCTGTTGTACACTAGAACTGAAGTTGAGCTGGATATTTTCATTTTCCGCGAACGAGGCCAGTCAAGTCGGGCACATCATCCCATCACTTATGTACGGTTAGCAGAAGTGAAAATCAAGT
>JAVTVY010013837.1:0-56481 GCA_036873755.1 Hanleya hanleyi | reverse complement strand
ATAGGACCAATGTTTGTCCCACTGCGAAACCCACTTCTAGACATTTGCGGTATGGTTGTTTGGATTTGTTTTCTTAGTATCGTCAAGACAAACATGATAGGAAATATCGCGGAGCGAATCGGTGAAAGTTTTGAAAAAGTACCACACAGCCCATATAGACCCATATAGGAGTGAGTGAATAGGGTTTAACGTCGCTGTCAACATTTTTTCAGCTATATCACGACGGGGAAGGGAAGGGAGGGGAGGGGGAGGGGCAGGGGTACCTACTTGTAACAGAGCAGATCTAATGCTGCCATTTTTATAGTGCTGTCCCACTGAAATATCATGCCGTAGGCAGACATGACACCCCACTCAGTCACATTATACTGACACCGAGCGAACCAGTCCTTGTTCTATCCTCTTAATGCTGAGCGTAAGCGAGGGAGCAACAAGTTCCATTTTTCAAGTCTTAGGTATGACCCGGCCTGGGATCGAACCCAGTACTTACCGCTTACGAGGCCGACGCTCTAACCATTTGACCACCGCAGTGCGGTCCTAGAGCAATATAGTCCCATACTGGGGGTATAGGAACAATGTTTGCCCCACTGGGAAACCTACTTCTAGACATTTGCGGTATGGTTGTTTGGATTTGTTTTCTTAGTCTCGTCAAGACAAACTTGATAGGAAGTGTCCCGGAGCGAATCGGTGAAATTTTTGAAAAAGTACCATACAGCCCATATAGACCCATAAAGTCCCATACTGGGGGTATAGGTCCAATGTTTGTCCCCCTGGTAAAGCTACTTCTATACATTTGCGGTATTGTTGTTTGGATTTGTTTTTCACGTCTCGTCATTTAGAACACGATAGGAAGTGTCCCGGAGCGAATCGGTGAAATTTTTGGAAAATGTCACCGAGGCCTGGATAGACCCATAGGCCTGTACTGCATGGCTATTGGTGTATAGGTCCATACAGGGTGGACGTGTTGGGGTCTAGGTGGGCCACTAATGGTCCAATGGTGTCGTATGAGGTCTTATTTTGAAGATCTCATGCTGGAGCACTTGACTACACTGTCAATGGTTCGGCCGTGTTCAATAGTCTGCGCATGCGCAGCCTGGCCGTAGTAGAGAAAGCAGGCATTTTTGGGGTATGTGGGTGTGTGTTTGGGGTAGAGATGCACAGCTATGGATCCGAATGGGTCGTGGAAGGTGTCAAAGTGAAGCTTGTGTGGGGTAGTCAGGATGGCGTGTTTTAAATGCAAGTCGTGTCAATCTGCGCATGCGCAGTCTGGCCGTAGTAGAGAAAGCAGGCATTTTGGGGGTATGTGGGTGTGTGTTTGGGGTAGAGATGGACCTCTATGGGTCCGAATGGGTCGTGGAAGGTGTCAAAGTGAAGCTTGTGTGGATTAGAGTCAGAATGGTGTGTTTTTAAGTGCAAGTCACGTTAATCTGGGCATGCGCAATTGGTTGTAGTAAGTTAAGTGGCCATTTTGGGGCAGTATATGAAGGTATTTGGGGTCGAGGTGGGCTATTCACGGTTCGAATGCGTCCTGGAAGGTGTCATCTTGTAGCGCTCGGAGTGTAGACCCCGATTTGAGGGCTGTTCACGTCACCTGTGACGTCATCGGTGACGTCATCAGTACGAGTAGTAAGTAAAGTGGGCATTTTGGGGCAGTGAAAGGAAGGGATTTGGTGTAGAGATGGACCATCCTTGGTCCGAATGCGTCCTGGGAGGTGTCATTTTGTAGCTCTCGGTGTGTAGACCCAGATTTGGGGGCAGATCACAGCATCTGTGACGTCATTGGTGACGTCATCAGTACGAGTAGTAGCGAAAGTGTGCATTTTGGGGCAGTGAAGGAAGGTATTTGGGATAGGGATGCTTCATCCTCAGTCCGAATGCGCCGTGTGGGGTGTCATCTTGTAGTTCTCGGGGTGCAGACCTCGATTTGATGGCTGTCCACAGCATCTGTGTCGTCATTGGAGACGTCATCAGTAGGAGTAGTAGCGAAAGTGAGCATTTTGGGGCAGTGAAGGATGGTATTTGGTGTAGAGATGGACCATCCTTGGTCCGAATGCGTTATGGGAGGTGTCATGTTGTAGCTCTCGGGGTATAGTCCCCAATTTGAGGGATACCCATAGCATCTGTTACGTCATTGGTGACGTCATCAGTACCAGTAGTAGCGAAAGTGGGCATTTTGTAGCAGTGAAGGATGTTACTTGGTGTAGACATGGACCATCCGCGGCGCGAATGCGTCAGCAACGCCCACCAACGCTATTCATAATGCTTCAACGCCCTGGTGAAATAGTTCAGAAGCTCTGATATTCCATGGAATTGTCACTAATTCTTCGAAATGCAGTGACGCCCGTAAACGCCCGTCGTTACACCTTAACACTCTAACATAACGCCATGATATAGACCGGAGATAGAACAACAACAGCAACAACAACAACAACAAGGATGACACATGAGAGAACAACAACAACAACAGTTTTTTTCATATAGTTTATTCTCCCCAATGTTACATCATATCCACGCTGGGGGAGCCGCGTTGGGTATATTTACAATTCAAGAAGATTCTTGTCCAATCAGAGGCCACCATTTGCATCTGTCATATTCGTTCCTGTCCATTAGATGTATTCTCGGCTACTCTTGTCCAATCAGAAGTCGCCATTTCAGAAAGTTCCATCTTCGGCCATGTTCGCTCTGCACCGTTTGTTCTAATCGTCATCGGGCAGGCCAGGATACCGTTGAGGAAACATATCCTCAGATAGTTGTTTGCGCATTCTGAGTATCTATCAGTGCATGGGTGAATACTTTCATCCGATGGGGGTGGTGGGTCAGTTTAACCACGAAAAACGTAACATTGGTGACCCTCTCCACTATCCACTTGGTGTTGGGACGCTGTTCATAGGCCCATTCCAAGGGATCCACAGTGTCCAGTTGGGCCAGCATCGTTTCTAGCGACGCCCGATTGGTGATTGTGAAAGGATGGTCGTACACTGGGTTGATGGCACTGGAATAGAAATAGCACAATTCACGCGTCATCTTATGGCATAAGATGTATCCAAATGCTACATTTAATGTGAAGGACGTAGGTTGGTCATTGAAGATGGCTTCCACGTAGCTGCGTAGACGGGCGAGGTCGGTCAGTCGGAAATTGTACAAGTCAATATAGGGCGATGACGGTGGAAGCAGTGTCGGATCATGGACCAATGGCGTCGATACATCTCACTCACTGGATGATCTTCGGGTAAGAGATCGCTGGGAACATCCACCGCATCTTCCAGAAAATGTTCGTTGTTGCCAGGCGTATGACTGGAAACAGTAATGCTTCCTCAACGGTATCCTGGCCTGCCCGATGACGATTAGAACAAACGGTTCAGAGCGAACATGGCCAAAGATGGAACTTTCTGAAATGGCGACTTCTGATGGGATATGGGGGTATATAGGTCGCTGGGCTTAACGGGGCTTGCCTATCAATATAGTTATCTCCCCCTAGTTCCAGGGTGGGTGTAGGTAAAATTTTTCCTGAAAAAATACGGAACACGGACTTTATCCTAAATTAAAGGAAAATGCCTATATGGGGTATGGGGGGTATAGGACCATTCTGGGAAACCTACTTCTCGACATTTGCGGTATGGTTGTTTGGATTTGTTTTCTTAGTCTCGTCAAGACAAACATGATAGGAAGTGTCCCGGCACGAAACGGTGAAATTTTTGAAAAAGTACCATATACCCCATATAGACCCATATACTGGGGTATAGGACCAATGTTTGTCCCACTGGGAAACGACCCAGTCAGTTAAAACGGCATGAGCGTTTGATTCATGGTCCGTCACCACGGTATGAGGGACAACTTCCGACTAAAGAGGCACCCAGGAGGGACAGATCGATCACTGAGAGCCCGCCTATACCCATAGCTCAGAAGAGCCTAGATATCCAGCCGGTCCCTAGCATTACTGTTTCCAGTCATACGCCTGGCAACAACGAACATTTTCTGGAAGATGCGGTGGATGTTCCCAGTGATCTCTTACCCGAAGATCATCCAGTGAGTGAGATGTGTCGACGCCATTGTTCCATGATCCGACACTGCTTCCACCGTCATCGCCCTATATTGGGCTTGTACAATTTCCGACTGACCGACCTCGCCCGTCTACGCAGCTACGTGGAAGCCATCTTCAATGACCAACCTACGTCCTTCACATTAAATGTAGCATTTGGGTACATCTTATGCCATAAGATGACGCGTGAATTGTGCTATTTCTATTCCAGTGCCATCAACCCAGTGTACGACCATCCTTTCACAATCACCAATCGGGCGTCGGTAGAGACGATGCTGGCCCAACTGGACACTGTGGATCCCTTGGAATGGGCCTATGAACAGCGTCCCAACACCAAGTGGATAGTGGAGAGGGTCACCAATGTTACGTTCTTCGTGGTTAAACTGACCCACCACCCCCATCGGATGAAAGTATTCACCCATGCACTGATAGATACTCAGAATGCGCAAACAACTATCTGAGGATATGTTTCCTCAACGGTATCCTGGCCTGCCCGATGACGATTAGAACAAACGGTTCAGAGCGAACATGGCCAAAGATGGAACTTTCTGAAATGGCGACTTCTGATTGGACAAGAGTAGCCGAGAATACATCTAACGGACAGAAACGAATATGACAGATGCAAATGGTGGTCTCTGATTGGACAAGAATCTTCTTGAATTGTAAATATACCCAACGCGGCTCCCCCAGCGTGGGTATGAGGTAACATTGGGGAGAATAAACTATATGAAAAAACTTGTTGTTGTTGTGTTCTCTCATGTGTCATCCTTGTTGTTGTTGTTGCTGTTGTTGTTCTCTCTCCGGTCTATATCATGGCGTTATGTTAGAGTGTTAAGGTGTAACGACGGGCGTTGACGGGCGTCACTGCATTTCGAAGAATTAGTGACAATTCCATGGAATATCAGAGCTTCTGAGCTATTTCACCAGGGCGTTGAAGCATTAAGAATGGCGTTGGTGGGCGTTGCTACAAGATGACACCTCACACGACACATTCACCCCGCGGCGGATGGTCCATGTCTACACAAAGTAACATCCTTCACTGATAAAAAATGCCCACTTTCGCTACTACTCGTATTGATGACGTCACCAATGACGTCACAGATGCTGTGGATATCCCTCAAATTGGGGTCTATACCCCGAGAGCTACAACATGACGCATTCGGACCAAGGGTGGTCCATATCTACACCAAATACCATCCTTCACTGCCCCAAAATGCTCACTTTCGCTACTACTCCTACTGATGACGTCACCAATGATCCCAAAACGTCTATTTCCATACCCTTTTCCCACAATTCCCTGTCTGCGTATGCGCAGAATTGTGACAACGCCAGAGCCGCTAGCCCAGTCAGATGCCCCTTCACGAATGCTTCACATGGATAACTCATATCACCCCATTGGACCATTAGGGGCTCCCCTAGCTCCAAAACGTTTATTTCCATACCCATTAGCCACAGCGCATGCGCAGAATGCCGATATTTCAACCCCACACAAGTCCATCAGATGCCCCTTCACAAATGCTTCGCTTTGATACCTCACTCGACCCCATCGGTCAATTAGTAGCTCACCTAGCTCCAAAACGTCTATTTCCGTACCTTTTGGCCACCGCGCATGCGCAGAATGCCGATATTTCAACCCCACACCCAGCCCATCAGATGCCCCTTCACGAATGATTCACTTTGGTACCTCACTCGACCCCATTGGACCATTAGTGGCTCCCCTAGCTCAAAAACGGCTACTTTCATACACTTTGGCCACCGCGCATGCGCAGAATGCCGATATTTCAAACCCAAACCCGGCTCAGCAGATGCCCCGTCATGAATGCTTCACATTGATACCTCACATGATCTCATTGGACCGTTAGGGGGTCCCCTAGATCCCAAAACGTCTATTTCCATACCCTTTGGCCACCGCGCATGCGCAGAATGGTGACAGAATAGTCCAGTAAGATGCCCCTTCACGAATGCTTCACATGGATACCTCATATGACCCCATTGGACCATTAGGGGCTCCCCTAGCTCCAAAACGTCTATTTCCATACCCTTTGGCCACCGCGCATGCGCAGAATGCCGATATTTCAACCTCACATCCAGTCCATCAGATGTCTCTTCACGAATGCTTCACTTTGATACCTCACTCGACCCCATCGGTCCATTAGTGGCTTCCCTAGCTCCAAAGCGTCTATTTTCATACCCTTTGGCCACCGCGCATGCGCAGAATGCCGATATTTCAACCCCACGCCCAGGCCGTTAGATGCTCCTTCACCTAGGCTTCACATGGATACATCATACAACTCCATCGGCCCATTAGGGGCTCCCCTAGATCCCAAATCGTCTATGTTCATACCCTTGGGCCATCGCGCATGCGCAGAATGCCGATATTTCAACCCCACACCCAGCCCGTCAGATGCCCCTTCACGAATACTTCACTTTGATACCTCACTCGACCCCATCGGACCATGCAGCGTATTTCCAGTCTGGGGACTACTTTTTCTCCGCGGAAGCTTTTTCCCGCGACCGCATCACCGCCAGGACCGCATCACCGCGGAGGAATACAATCCCTGCGACGATTGGAACTCTCCTGTGTTTGAGGTAGCTTTTTGGTCATTCTGCCGTGCACTTGACCTCTCCTCCTCGTTTCCTCCTCAAATTGTGCAAATTTTTGTGGTCAATAGGCTCCCACATATACTATTTACTCCTCAATGACACTGCATGGACGTTGTTAGTTCTTCAGTAAAACTTGGGGGACTTCAGGGACACTTGTGAGACTTAGTTATTGTTCTGCATAATCTAATGTACTCCCCAAAGACACTTCTTGGACTTTGTCAGTTATATAGCATAACTTGGGGGACTTCCCCTTACAAAAAAATATCTTATAGCATCCTATAAGATTTTGAAAAATCCTATAAGATTATAAAAAATCATATAAGATTCTAAAATATAAGAGTCTGAAAAAAATCCTTTAAGATTCTGAAAAATCCTATAAGATTCAACCCAATAGGATTTCTACATTACTGGAATTTTCCCACAAACTGTTACAGTAACATAACATTATAAATTAGAACTACATGTATACAAGTTTCAATGATATTAATTAGCTCTGGGAATATCCCAGCTTAAAGTTGGCTGATTTGATTTCAGTCAGTGACATCAAATCTCATTTCAATGAAACCACCAAACATCAGATTTATACTTCACATTTCAAAATAGCTACAACTGTGTAAAATATTCACATGTGGTTACTGACATTACTCAGAACTGTGAACACTTTTTTGGATATTTTAAAATGATCAGTACTATGGGCTTCTATTTGAATAAAATAAAGATGTTAATAATATCAGCCTCTCACATATTAGATAAGAAATCCTGTTGAATTCAGATTTTATAATCATTCAAAATCCATGACTTTCTAGTAAAATTGGACAACATGGGAAAATATTTTTAGAAGAATCAGTTCTAACATAATGTCAGCAACAAAAAATATCCATTAAAGAATACTTTATATTATCCTCTTCATTATTATCACTGAATATAATATATATATAATTTCTGTTTCTGATAGTCTTTTTCTTCTGAACTGTCTTGTTAAAATGGGTGGAGTTATCTGCCCTTGAAAATTTAATTGAACACCGGGGGCGCCACCAGTTGATAACAAACTAAATGGCTGACCTCTCCAACTGCAAAAATCAGATGGATTTCTTCATGTTAAGCTGGAACTATGGAGGTTTGAAGAACTGTATTGCAGATGATGATGAGTGCAGCTAGTGATATGGTAAGTAAATTATAAATATAACCATAATTTTTCTGTTTTTCATAACTTAATAAGCAAAGAACTGAGCTGAACAGTGATGTAGACCTGGGAGTATCAGCTATTTATTTTATCAGCAAGTTTCCCTTGACATATACTTGGCATATTAAAAAATTGATATTGGCTTCAATCAATATTTTGCTATATGGACTGCAGGTTGTAATAATGTACTCCAACTTATAATTGCAGTCAAATTTAACGGTTCATATAACATGGCGAAATATCCATATCTCTGTCTCAATATCACTTTCAGATCTACCCAGGTTGATCGAGGCAGTGTGGATTAATTGCCATTGTTATGATTGTGTGAACTGTCAGCTTGGAAACCCCAGGCTTGCGGACCTCATATGAAGATTGGCATGCACCCCTGGAGGAAATCGCCTAAGGGTGAGATATTTTTATCACAAAACTGCTTGTATAATTCCTGTTCATGTCAAAACAGGCGGTTTTAACTGGTTGGGGGGATGGTAGCTCTAAATAAATTATCTTGTTGTTTTGAACTGTTTATTGATTTATAAAATTTATTGATTTTTGTTCCTTGCAGAATGTAGAATATTTCCATACCAGATTTTTGACAAAATGGTAAAGAAATAAGTTTTAAAATATATTGATAATAAAATGTTAGCATAACCTGTTTTTAGCTGTAATCAGAAAAAGTATAATCAATTATGATTATACTTAATTTTCATCATTAATCTGTTGATTGCACTATTCATATACCAAAGCTAAGGATCTTCACACACTTCAATTGTACATTTTTACCCACATCTTGAGAAATGAGAACATTTCATTTTATACATTTATTCCATTTCAAACATTTAAGAATACAATGTGTAGTTAATAAGCATTTATTTGT
This sequence comes from Hanleya hanleyi, assembly GCA_036873755.1. NCBI lineage: Eukaryota > Metazoa > Mollusca > Polyplacophora > Lepidopleurida > Hanleyidae > Hanleya > Hanleya hanleyi. Next base: position 47,784 of record JAVTVY010013837.1, on the reverse strand, counting down.
TATTTGAAACCCTGTATGAAGATTTAGTTGAACCAGAAATTAACAAAGACAAATTATAAAAATTCACATGATTGTTTCTCTTCAATTCTAATGGCTTCTTACATTGTATATACTTTCATATTCCAGAATACAGCTGCTACAAGGAACTCGGCTCACTTGAAGCAGCCACTCGACTGATGGGAAATTTAATGAGCACACCTAGGTATGGTTCATAGTGTATATTGGTTAGAACATCACACAAACTGTTTATCTCCCTTGTTGTATATCATGGAGTACTAAAGAAAGGATAATAGACATCTTCATCAATCTTTTGTAAATTGTAACGATGTGTTCCATTCTTTACCATTTATGGTAGTCAACCTATTCAATCATCCTGAGTGCATTAAAAAACAGAAAAACTGTATTGCATGTCATATGGAACCATATATACAACTGATCATGTTTTAATTATATGCATGTATTTATCGTCACAGGCCAAGAAGTTCATAATTCAGACTGGCGGGTTTCAGCATTGGATTACGTCCGAGTGGACCTCAGGGCAACTAAAGAAAACTATCCTTCGAAAGATCTTCTGCTTCAAGTTCAAGTTGGACAAGAACACGGTCGCCCTTGAATAATAATACTGCAATAAATTCTCATACCAAAGACTGCATGTAAATACATACATATATAGTACTGTGCTGTATTTTGTCTCAAGGATTTGCGCTAGCGGTTATATTAACTACATGTTTCTTGTTAAGAACCATCCGGTTTATTGTAAATATTTTATAATGTACTGTTTTGTCTCGCTCTGTATTTTCTCGAAATAAAACTTTCTGTGCTCAAATATATATTTGTGTCTTCTTTTCCGGGAAAGTAAATATCTCGAAGCTACATATCTTTTCATAACACGGATTTGCTATGATACTATTAAGGTACTTCAATAGCACTTCAGAAGTGCATATGAAAGGTATCCTTCTGTAGAAGAGTGGATTAAGTGCCGTGCCATATAAGGACATTGAAGTGCCTCAAATATTCTAATTAGGTACTTCAAGAGCACTTCAGAAGTGCCTATGAAGGTTACCCTTCTGTGGAAGTGTCTATGAAGTGCCTTTGCAGTACTTAATTAACATATTTGAGGCACACTTCTAAAGTACTAAGTTACTTCATTGTGACTTCAATGCCCTTATATGGCATTGCTACAAAACAATACCCACACTGCAAGCACACTTCTGACTCTGAGCCTTGCACTTCAAGGTTAAAATATGGCCACACTTTAAAGTGCTTCAAAGTTACTTCAAAGACACTTCTGGACAGTAAGGGTAAGCCATTAACCTTTGACTAAGCATTACATAGGTGTGCTCAAACTCACATGCATACCACAACTTCACAGTTTCCACATATTTCCTGAATCATAAACACGATACAGACTGGATAGATTCTGTTTCGGGGTGCTGTGACCTTGACCTCTTAACTTCAATATCAATAATGTGAAAGCTATTTGCCCATTTGGTTAAATTGGATTGGTTGATTAATGCTTTCAAAGATATTGGGCTAACACGAATTTATGACAGTCACAGGCACACAATCAAAGTACTTAAAGTACTGATGTCGGATTTACTTGCATCAGAGGGGTTTATTAGTCCCATATTTGTGATCAAAAAGTGAGGAAATCGTCCTCAAGCTGTTCGATTTGCAGGGCCAAACTTTCAACTTTATCAAAAGGATATGAAATGGACCATTTTGTACAGCCTACATGCTGAGTTATATGACACGAAATAATGAAGGGCTGCTGATGCACGAAAACGGACTTATGACGCACCAAAGTTGGTACATTGGCTTATTTTCTTATTTTTATTCACTTTTCGGAGCAATTTTTTTTTTTTTACAAAAATAAGACACCTTTAACCAAAACCAATTTTAGCTATTTTAAACACACATAATTCTGAAATATTCAATCAAAATTTGATTTTGGTTGAAGCTGTCATAATTTTGCAACAAGAGAAAATGTCGACTGTAAATGCACCGAAAAGTGCAGAATAAGCCAATGCGGCAGGTTTGAACCACTATAATATAATGTAGACTGTAAGAAATTGTCAATTTGGCGCTTTTTAGACAAAAATTAGCCCCACCAGATGTGTGTATCAAAAACGCATTGAGGACGATTCCCTATCTAAAGCGAATACCACGTGTGTGACAAAGTTCCATGGATCGGTTGTCGATGGACCGTGGAGAATGACTACGGTGCCCTTTCCGCCGTAACAAATGATGCCGGATAAAATAGATTGGAAAGTCAAATTCAAAAGAAATTGGTAAGATAAAATTTACTGCGATAATGTTCCAATTATCACGTTCAATGCACAAGCTACCGTGCATTGTAAATGTGTATATGAATGCTGTAAGGGGCATGGATGCTGTAAGGGACATCAAATGAGAAATGTCTCCAGGCAGGAGATCAAAACTACACATGTGCAGAAGAAAAAAGAAAAACTGAAGAGTGATACTAATGTAGGGTTTACCCTTGGTAAACCCGACAAAAACGCACTCGCGAACTTGCAGACGATTCTGTAACCCAGACAAGACCCCAATTTGTTCCAGGATACATGCTCTTCTTGGACGCGAATCCTGAGCGTGTACCTAAGACCATTTCTTTTAGCCATTTCTTTCAACTTCAGCCCAGGTGTCCATTTGTCGAATAGCTGTCCATGTCCCCTGATTAGACAACTACATACAACATATATGCCTCCTACTGCCTTTGATTATCACGAAATAGTTCCTTAGTTATCATACTCTTTCAGAGCTCAGATATCGCGGGCCAGTTAAAGCTCAGGATAAATCAAGTCTGCCGAGTGTCATGAAAGATGCACAAAATCTTTGAGAAGTAAAGAAATATTACCAATGAGATCACAGGATGATATTTAGTACGGTCTTTTTCGTCTTAACCGAATTTTGCGAAATTCTTCATTTTTATTCCGAAAATTTTCATTTCTATTTCGTATACATTGATTGTTTAAATATTTCCACATTTGCCTGCAGTTGAGAACTTTTCTTGGTATAGGATATTCATAAAGCTACCAAATTTTGTCTCAAGCTTGCCCGTACGTTTTGTTTTCTTTTATTTTTTTTTTCGAAATCGACATTTATTGCCATGGGAAATTCTATAATGTCACAAACAATAGCATTCGTGAAATACTACATATCTTACCTGGTCTAAATTTTGTTCTCGTATTCGAAACTATATAGACACAACGGAAACCTAGGAATGTGGATATATCATTCTTCAGACAATCTGTGTGGAAGTGGTCACTGAAATTACCAAGATCCTTATGGGCTTCAATATACGCCCGTGCACATCTTTGGCTGCAGAAACCAAAACTTAAAAGGCAACAAAGTAGTAGAGAAAGGGGAAATTGGGTCCGATTTTGCCGCAGATGGCCACCAGGGGGCGCCACCGTGCGGAGCAATGCGGAGCTCTCGTCCAATTAGAAGCCATCAAAGCGATGACGTCATCGATGACGTCAGAGAGCTCTCGTCCAATCAGAAGCCGTCCAATCTTCGGCAATCTCCGGTAATGACCGGTCATCTCCGGCAATGTTCGACCCTCTCCGGAACAATAGATAGCTTTTATCTGCCCTTCCGAAGCATCAATGGCCTGTACAGGGTCCCCGACAATACCCCCATCTATTTGCCCATGTTAAATGGCAAGTGGGGAACCCTCGGTTTCACCCTACAATGAAAGGGTCCCAGTGGGAATTGAACCCGAGTCGTTTTATCCATTAGGCTACGACTCATATCATGCAAACCAACGTTGAAAATAGCATATATATATGTCTACCACCAATGTTAATGTATACGGGGAATACTTAAATAGACGTTTTGTAACCTAGGGGAGCCCCTAGTGGACCGATTGGGTCGAATGAGGTATCAAAGTGAAGCATTCGTGAAGGGGCATCTGATGAGCTTGGTGTGGAGTTGAAATATCGGCATTCTGCGCATGCGCGGTGGCCAAAGGGTATGAAAATAGCCGTTTTGGAGCTAGGGGAGCCCCTAGAGATCCGATTGCATCGAGTGAGATATCATTGTAAAGCATACGCGAGGGAGCATCCAGCGGAATGGGGGAAACGTGAAAGTGACGTCATTCTGCGCAAGCGCAGTAGACAAAGTGTATGGAAATAGGGTTTTTGGGGTCTAGTGGGGTCCATAGAGGTCCGATTGAATCGAGTGAGGTATCAATATGAAGCCTACGTGAGGGAGCATCCGACTGAATGGGCGTAATGTGGAGCTGACGTCATTCTGCGCATGCGCAGTAGGCAAAGGGTATGGAAATAGCCGTTTCGGTGTCTAGGGGAGCCCCTAGAGGTCCGATTGCATCGAGTGAGGTATCATTGAAAAGCATACGAGAGGGAGCATCCAACGGAATGGCTGAAACGTGAAACTGACGTCATTCTGCGCATGCGCAGTAGACAAAGTGTATGGAAATAGGGTTTTTGGGGTCTAGAGGAGCCCCTAGTGGTCCGATTGAATCGAGTGAGGTATCAATGTGAAGCCTACGTGAGGGAGCATCCGACTGGATGATGTAATGTGGAGCTGACGTCATGCTGTGCATGCGCACTAGACAAAGGGTATGGAAATAGCCGTTTCGGGGCCGAGGTGGGTCACAATTGGGCCGATTGCATCAAGTGAGGTATCATTGTAAAGCATACGCCAGGGAGTATCCAGCGGAATGGCTGAAACGTAAAAGTGACGTCATTCTGCGTATGCGCAGTAGACAAAGGGTATGGAAATAGGGTTTTTGTGGTCTAGAGGGGCCACTATTCGTCCGATTGTGTCGAGTGAGGTATCAAAGTGAAGCATTCGTGAAGGGGCATCCGAGGTAAGGGGTGAGACGTGGAACTGACGTCATGCTGCGCATGCGCAGTAGACTATGAAAATGGCGATATACGTTTTGGGGTCTAGGTGGACCACTAGTGGTCCGATGGAGTCGAGTGAGGTATCAATGCAATGCATACATGAAGGAGCATGCGCCAGGTCTAGTGTGTTGTTTGTATTCAACGTTCTACGCATGCGCAGACAGGAAATTGTGGGAAAATGGTATGGAAATAGACGTTTTGGGGTCTAAGCGGGCCACTAATGGTCCGATTGCATCAAGTGAGGTATCATTGTAAAGCATACACGAGGGAGCAGCCAGTGGGATAGCTGAGACGCGAAACTGATGTCATTGTGCGCATGCGCAGTAGAGAGAGTGTATGGAAATAGACGTCTTGGGGTCGAGAGGGGCCACTATTGGGCCCATTGGATCGAGTCAGGTGTCAATGTGAAGCACTCGTGAGAGAGCATCCGACGGTATGGCTAAAACGTGGAACTCACGTCATTCTGCGCATGCGCAGTAGACAAAGTGTATGGACATAGACGTTCTGGGGTCTAGCTGGGCCACTATTAGCCCGATTGGGTCGAGTGAAGTGTCAATGTGAAGCATACGTGAGGGAGCATTCGACGGGATGGGTGTGACGTAGAACTGACGCCATTCTACGCATGCGCAGTAAAGAAAGTGTAAAGACATAGACGTTTAGGGGACGAGAGGGGCAACTGGTGGTTCGATTGAGTCGTGAGGGGTATCATCTTGTAGCCCTCGGGGTGGAGGCCACGATTTGGGTGTCTGTCCACGTCATCTGCGGCGTCACTGTCGACGTCATCAGTGGGGAATAGTAGCGAAAGCGGAAGTTTCGGAGGTGCAATGGAGTGCGTTTGGAGTAGATAACGGCCTATTTTTCCATCCAGCTACCTGGTAGAGTTACCTGTGAGTGTGCGTGTATGCGTGCTTGAGTGAGTCAGTGAGTGTGAGTGAGTGAATGAATGAGTGAGTGAGTGACTGAGCGAGTGAGTGAGGCGTGCACAACGCCCGTGAGGCGTCCCGAGCGCCCGTCTTAATGAATGGACGCACTAACGACGGTGAGTGAGTGAGTGAGTGAGTGAGTGAGTGAGTGAGTGAGTGAGTGAATGAGTGAGTGGGATCCGACTGGACTAATGTATCGTTCGTTTTCATCATTTTGCGCATGCGCAGTCTAGCCATAGTATAGAAAGCAGGCATTTTGGGGATTCGTGGAGGTGTACTCTACCATATCTGTGCCGTATTATACCATATCTGCCCTGTGTTTACAATATTTGTCATGTATTATACAATGATGAGGGACACGTGTTCATTCCTATATGTACAGACACCACCACCACCACCACCGAGCGTTGACGCCCTGTGGTGGTGGTAGTTCCCGTGGGGCGGAGACGTCATAGTGTCGTCAACCTCTGGTGCATTCTGTACCCTATTACCACACACACCACAACCAACTCCACCAAGAGCTCTGCCACGCACCACCAGCACCACCACCAACGCCACCACTAACGCCACCAACGCCACCACCAACGCCACCAACGCCACTGGGTCACGAGGTCGACATACTGCTGACCACCACCACCACACACACCACCACCAACTCCACCAACACCACCGCTACACACCACCAACACCACCACCAACGCCACTAACGCCACCACCGGGCGTTGACGGGCGTCAACGCCCGGTGGTGGTGGCGGGAACACCACCACTGGGCACACGTACCTGGTGCACCCTGTACTCTATAGCCCGTAGGGCATAGGGTACGTACGAATAGTAGCGAAAGTGATCATTTTGGGCCAGTGAAGGAAGGTATTTGGTGTAGAGATGGACCATCCGTGGTCCGAATGCGTCATGGGAGGTGTCATCTTGTAGTTCTCGGCGTGCAGACCTCGATTTGAGGGATATCCACAGCAGCCGCCATGTTGGAGCCGCCGTGTTGGATCCGCCATTTTGGAGCCGCCTTGTTGGATCCGGCAATTTGGAACCGCCATCTTGGATATGTCCCATAATTCACCGGGTCAAAATACTCTCTTCTGATTGGACGAGAGCTCTCTGACGGATTTGAAATACTCGCTTCTGATTGGTGTACGACGCTAAAGGTGACCGGAACTGGCCTTTGACACCGGCGCGCGCCGTGTAAAGGTTTCTCAACGCCCGGTGGTGGTGGTAGCTCCCGTGTGGCAGAGCTCTTAGATCGAAGCTCTCGGAGCTCAAAGCTTGCGGCGCTCGGCAATGACGTCATCGCAGGCATGGGCGTGTACCTGTGCTGCACCCTGTACCCTATAGCCCATAGGGCATAGGGTACACCAGGGTGCGGGTGCAGCACAGGTACACGCCCATGCCTGCGATGACGTCATTTCCGAGCGCCGCAAGCTTTGAGCTCCGAGAGCTTCGATCTAAGAGCTCTGCCACATGGGAGCTACCACCACCAGTGACGTTGGTGGCGTTGATGGTGGAGTTGGTGGCGTCGGTGGTGGCGTTGGTGGCGTTGTTGGTGGCGTTGGTGGTGGTGTTGGTGGTGTGTGGTGGTGTCTGTACATATAGAGATTAAGTCGTGTCCCTCATCATTCCATATATATTGGACGATGGGCTATAGGGTACAGGGTGCACCACAGGGACGCGCGCATGCATGCGGTGACGCCATTTCCGTACCCTGAGCTCCACAAGCTTTGAACTGCAAGAGCTCTGATTCAAGAGCTCTGCCACACGGGAGCTACCACCACCACCGGGCGTTGAGAAACCTTTACACCGCGCGCGCCGGGGTCAAAGTTCAGTTCCGGTCACCTTTAGCGACGTACACCAATCAGAAGCGAGTATTTCAAATCCGTCACAGAGCTCTCGTCCAATCAGTAGCGAGTATTTTGACCCGGTGCATTATGGGACATATCCAAGATGGCGGTTCCAAAATGGCGGATCCAACATGGCGGCTCCAAAATGGCGGATCCAACATAGCGGCTCCAACATGGCGGCTGCTGTGGATATCCCTCAAATCGAGGTCTGCACGCCGAGAACTACAAGATGACACCTCCCATGACGCATTCGGACAACGGATGGTCCATCTCTACACCAAATACCTTCCTTCCCTGCCCCAAAATGATCAGTTTCGCTACTACTCGAACGTACCCCCTGCCCTACCAGGGCGCACCAGGTACGTGTGCCCACTGGTGGTGTTCCCACCACCATCACCGGGCGTTGACGGTGTTGGAACCTTTGGTGGTGTTGGTGGTGTGTGGCGGTGGTGTTGGTGGAGTTGGTGGTGGTGGTGTGTGTGGTGGTGGTGGTCAGCAGTATGTCGACCTCGTGACCCAGTGGCGTTAATGGCGTTGGTGGTGGCGTTGGTGGTGGTGCTGGTGGTGCCTGGCAGAGCTCTTGATGGAGTTGGTGGTGGTGTGTGTGGTAATAGGGTACAGAGTGCACCAGAGGTTGACGACACTATGACGTCATTTCCGGTAATGTGGCCGAAAGTGGCCTTTGACCCGGATGTGACCTGTGACAGGGGATGCCACCTCTCTTGTGACAACTTTCGGTTCCTGTCACGTGACAGTAAACATGGAAAAAGCTGGATGTAAAACCACAGTACCCGGATGGAAGACGGAGGAGCGACGGGAAAAACCCACTGGGAAACCCGAATGTTAACAAGGTCCCGGATGTAAAATCGCCGAGCTCCGCCCCACGGGAACTACCACCACCACAGGGCGTCAACGCTCGGTGGTGGTGGTGGTGGTGTCTGTACATATAGGAATGAACACGTGTCCCTCATCATTGTATAATACATGACAAATATTGTAAACACAGGGCAGATATGGTATAATACGGCACAGATATGGTACAGTACACCTCCACGAATCCCCAAAATGCCTGCTTTCTATACTACGGCTAGACTGCGCATGCGCAAAATGATGAAAACGAACGATACATTAGTCCAGTCGGATCCCACCCACTCATTCACTCACTAACTCACTCACTCACTCACACACGCGCACTCACTCACTCACTCACTCACTCACTCACTCACTCACTCACCGTCGTTAGTGCGTCCATGCATTAAGACGGGCGTTCGGGACGCCTCACGGGCGTTGTGCACGCCTCACTCACTCACTCAGTCACTCATTCAGTTACTCACTCACTCACTCACTCACACTCACTGACTCACTCAAGCACGCATACACGCACACTCACAGGTAACTCTACCAGGTAGCTGGATGGAAAAATAGGCCGTTATCTACTCCAAACGCACTCCATTGCACCTCCGAAACTTCCGCTTTCGCTACTATTCCCCACTGATGACGTCGACAGTGACGCCGCAGATGACGTGGACAGACACCCAAATCGTGGCCTCCACCCCGAGGGCTACAAGATGATACCCCTCACGACTCAATCGAACCACCAGTTGCCCCTCTCGTCCCCTAAACGTCTATGTCTTTACACTTTCTTTACTGCGCATGCGTAGAATGGCGTCAGTTCTACGTCACACCCATCCCGTCGAATGCTCCCTCACGTATGCTTCACATTGACACTTCACTCGACCCAATCGGGCTAATAGTGGCCCAGCTAGACCCCAGAACGTCTATGTCCATACACTTTGTCTACTGCGCATGCGCAGAATGACGTGAGTTCCACGTTTCAGCCATACCGTCGGATGCTCTCTCACGAGTGCTTCACATTGACACCTCACTCGACCCAATCGGCCCAATAGTGGCCCCTCTCGACCCCAAGACGTCTATTTCCATACACTTTCTCTACTGCGCATGCGCACAATGACATCAGTTTCGCGTCTCAGCTATCCCACTGGATGCTCCCTCGTGTATGCTTTACAATGATACCTCACTTGATGCAATCGGACCATTAGTGGCCCGCCTAGTCCCCAAAACGTCTATTTCCATACCATTTTCCCACAATTCCCTGTCTGCGCATGCGCAGAACGTTGAATACAAACAACACACTAGACCTGGCGCATGCTCCTCCATGTATGCATTGCATTGATACCTCACTCGACTCCATCGGACAACTAGTGGTCCTCCTAGATCCCAAAACGTATATCGTCATTCTCATAGTCTACTGCGCATGCGCAGAATGACGTCAGTTCCACGTCTCACCCCTGACTTCGAATGCTCCCTCACGTATGCTTTACACTGATACCTCTATCGACCCAATCGAACGAATAGTGGGCCCTCTGGGCCACAAAACGTCTATTTGCATAGACTTTGTCTACTGCGCATGCGCAGAGCGTTCAAAACAAACAACACACTAGTCCAGGCGCATGCTCTTCCATGTATGCATTGCATTGATACCTCACTCGACTCCATCGGACCACTAGTGGTCCACCTAGACCCCAAAACGTATATCGCCATTCTCATAGTCCACTGCGCATGCGCAGAATGACGTCAGTTCCACGTCTCACCCCTTACTTCGGATGCCCCTTCACGAATGCTTCACTTTGATACCTCACTCGACACAATCGGACGAATAGTGGCCCCTCTAGACCACAAAAACCCTATTTCCATACACTTTGTCTACTGCGCATGCGCAGAATGACGTCACTTTCACGTTTCAGCCATTCCGCTGGATACTCCCTGGCGTATGCTTTACAATGATACCTCACTTGATGCAATCGGCCCAATAGTGGCCCACCTCGGCCCCGAAACGGCTATTTCCATACCCTTTGTCTACTGCGCATGCGCAGCATGACGTCAGTTCCACATTACACCCATCCAGTCGGATGCTCCCTCACGTAGGCTTCACATTGATACCTCACTCGATTCAATCGGACCATTAGGGACCCCTCTAGACCCCAAAAACCCTATTTCCATACCCTTTGTCTACTGCGCATGCGCAGAATGACGTCATTTTCACGTTTCGCCCATCCCGCTGGATGCTCCCTCGCGTATGCTTTACAATGATATCTCACTCGATGCAATCGGACCGCTAGGGGCTCCCCTAGCTCCAAAACGGCTATTTTCATACACTTTGGCCACCGCGCATGCGCAGAATGCCAATATTTCAACCCCACACACAGCCCATCAGATGCCCCTTCACGGATGCTTCACTTTGATACCTCACTCGACACAATCGGACGAATAGTGGCCCCTCTAGACCACAAACACCCTATTTCCATACCCTTTGTCTACTGCGCATGCGCAGAATGACGTCACTTTCACGTTTCAGCCATTCCGCTGGATACTCCCTGGCGTATGCTTTACAATGATACCTCACTTGATGCAATCGGCCCAATAGTGGCCCACCTCGGCCCCGAAACGTCTATTTCCATACACTTTGTCTACTGCGCATGCGCAGCATGACGTCAGTTCCACATTACACCCATCCAGTCGGATGCTCCCTCACGTAGGCTTTACATCGATACCTCACTCGATTCAATCGGACCACTAGGGACCCCTCTAGACCCCAAAAACCCTATTTCCATACACTTTGTCTACTGCGCATGCGCAGAATGACGTCATTTTCACGTTTCACCCATCCCGCTGGATGCTCCCTCGCGTATGCTTTACAATGATACCTCACTCGATGCAATCGGACCTCTAGGGGCTCCCCTAGACCCCATTGGGGAAACCTATATGGAGACACTGAGGGTTCCCCACTGGCCATTTAACACGGGCGAATAGATGGCAATATTGTCGGGGACCATGTTTCGGGAGATTCACATTGGGAGTAACTGAGGTGTTAGTCTTATTGCAGGACCGTGACGTCACCGGAAGTGACGTTTGACCTTTTCACCCGGATATCATGTGACCGGATGTGACCTTTGACCCGGATGTGAACTTTCACCTCCGTGACGTCATCTCCGCATGCTCCGCAGCGCCCCCTGGCGGCTATCTTCGGAAAAATTGTTCAAACAGAGTTATCTGCCCTTAAATACTAAGGAATTTGCCTTTTATATACTATTTAACAGGCCCCGGATCGAGAGTAGCCCCCGCGACCTGCCGTCATATAGGGCTGCTCCGTAGGGAAACCACCAGAATAACCACTCTACCTACTGGGTTGGGCCGGTAAAGCTGATCCCTGTCCATAGTATCGGACCCCTGGGTTGAATCTTGATGGCCGCGTACGTTTTGTAGTCTTAATCTTCCGGATCTTCTCTGTTGATCTTCTTTTCGTCCTCAGATTCGTCTGCCAGATCATTGGTACCGTCTCCCAACCACCCTCGGACGAATCAGCTAGCTTTATATGCTTGTTCCTGGTTCCAAACTTTTCGGTCAATGAAATGATTATTTCACCGGCATAATCAGATTTCCCATATTGCAAGCCCATTGAACTGATGCCAACTGATCGATTATTTCTTCGTTAAATTGAAATTGGAGCTTATTGCCCACTCTCTTCCAGTTATATTCCTTCTCTGTCTTAAATTTTTTAACTTCTCGTGAGGTTTTGGCGAATTCCTCGCTTAATCTGCCAATACGGGCTTCCACGAATGCCTCAATCTCTCTTTTTGAAGAACTAACTTACTTCAAAATCGCATCGAGTGTTTCGCTAACAGATAGGTTTTCCGAATCACTCATAGCTGGCGACGTAATTTCAACTGTTCAAATAACAAAATATAGCTGTTCACTGACTCGCAGAACAGAACTCCCCCCTTTCGTACTACGCGCAGTGGAGAAAGAAATTTCCAATTTATTCGTATAACTCCAACATAGGAAATTATATTGCAAACCAGGGTATTGCTGTGTCTACCAAGACCATCCTCGAGATGACCAGTTGCTTTGTACATGTGTAGATTAATAATATTTTCAACATAGATTGCTATCTCGAGGATTGCAATTACCTTTTGAATCCCAAATTTCAAAATGTTTTTGCTTTTCCCCTTTGTTGTGTACTAGTGCTACAGTACTTAGATTGTGTGATACGAGCTCTATCTTGAACAGAATCAAATCTACAGTATGCTTTCAATCAATCAAATTAGCATTTCCACTGCCGGTAATTAGCCGTTTCAACGAATTTCTTATGATGAATTATTTTGTTTTAAGTACATATAGCATACTATTACTCTTGCCTTATTCTAAGTAGCATACCGGTAATTTAAATTGTTCGAATCACTATACATATCACAGACCGACATGTATGCATATGTTATTAAAATTCTATGTTTGATGATCTTCGAATTTCTGAGCATATCCATATAATTGTTCAGTCGGATTTAAATTTAAAAAACAGATTGTAGATTAAAATCTACGGGAGACATGTGGATCATCGCGCTCTTGCTATTCAATGACGAAAACAAAACGTCAAGAAACAGACTAGAAATTCACATGCACACATCCCGAACTCCCACTATCATCATGTATGGTCCATCCAGGTTCGCGATACACCTATACTAAAATAGCAGCCAGAAACACTTTCTTGCATTCTAAATGCAGCAAAGTAAATCCTAGTCAAGAAATGTAAACATTTCCGCCATCCTGATACAAGGACTTTTCTAAAATTTATATCCACCCCCTCTCCTAAGGACAAGTTTCCTCACAAATGAATTTAGATAAAACTCTTTTCTATTCATTTTTGGTACGGCACTTTACAATGTGGAATTCAAGATAGGTAGGCCTATTGATGGACATATAAAGTTCCGTGTATTTTTGTCTAAAAATTCCGGAGCATTCAACAGGAGGGTGGGTAGAAGATTTCAAATTGGCCATTGTACCAATATGGATGTGAATATCTGGTCTATTTTCTGTTGTTTTTTTTATTTTCGTCATTGAATCACTTGGACCGTGCGGCATGACTCGGATAATGAAATGGGAGTCCTGTTACTTGGCTATGTTCTCTCCTGATCCTTAGTAGTAAGAGAGGGGGGTTCAAAGCCACCCAGTTCGCGGTGTTATTACATAAATACTAGAGAAACGCCGCCATGTTGGTGTGGTGTCGGCGTAAGAGAGGGAGAGTTCAAAAACACCGTGTTCGCGGTGTTATTACTCCGCCGCGTTGGTGCGGTGTCGGCGCGGTGTTGCCGCGGGCGCCGTTCGTCGACGAATCGTCGACGCGTGACTAATGCGGTACGCGTATAACGCCCGTAGGCACGTGACTCACGGTGTAATTACAGCCTATCGACCTATCTTCAAGACTCCACCATAGCTAGATCACCATAAGTAGACCACCCTGTCCCCATAAATAGGTCGCCATATAGTCGTATGGCCTTCGTATAATCGAGTCGTATAATCGGGGTGGTAGGTAGAGACTACCTTTGTAACTAGGTGAGTAGGTCGAGGTGTCGTCGAGGGTCAGATGATCAGCTGATAAAATACCCAATGCGTATATAAAGACTTCTCGTGTGCTTCCCACTTTATTCTACGACTGTCGCACCTGTAAATGCCGATATGTATAGACTAATTAGTAACCTTTACGCTTTAGTGAGCGGTGAAGGAAATTCTCCTCAAATAACAGTTCAACGTATACGGCATAATGGGCAGATTATAAAACCTTATGGTGTTGCCATACGACTGACGAGAGATGGGTGGTTTTCATTCAAACAATTCCTGCCTAGAGTGGATAAAATGATTCAGGCTAAAGAGACGGTTGAAACTCCATTCAAGCCACAAGATAATATATACAAAGCACTGCAGCATATGAAGGGGAATGACTCGTCCACATAAGAGAGTGGTACCTAAAATCACCAACCAGCGAGTTGAAACCAGGTCGGAACGGACGCACGCTGAACACGAAAGGCTGGGATATGTTGAAAAAACTCATTCCTATCATTGAGACCAACATGATTGAAATAGAATAGCGTTCCGTCAGCAACCAATTCAACAAGTCTATCACAGGACCAATTCTCCCACCTAAACCAGTTGGATCTGCCGCGAGTGATCTACCGAGCGAAAATTTGGTGAATGATAATGGTGGATATTCATACGATGAAGCGGACGGCGTCTCTATGTGCGGCATTTTACACCACAACCAAATGGAACAGTTGTATTGTGACACGTGCAATCCCTTTGGGGCTGGACTACTTCACCGATGAAAACTCGAACAATGTGAACATTAGAAGAAAAACTGTTCCTATTTCGTCATTCATATATGGGACTTCATAACGTTAAACATTTTTTCCTAACCCTTCACGCTATTAATGGGAGAAGGCTTCGTATAATAAGTGAGACTTACCGCTGGTGTCGTTGTACTTCGACTTGTGTATACCGTTATTAACTGTAAGACTGGCCGATCTCGCTTAAAATCAAATCGGTTACCTGAATTTCTCCTATTTGTTCGGGTATTCTCCCGTGCTACGTCGCATGACGCCACAGCCAATGGTGAACTGTTGCACAATCCCGACGCTATGTTGTACAATTCACCTAATTTCACTATCATCTGATATAGAACAAAGAATTTCCATGACGTATAATCAATATGACAGCAATGAGAAAATAATCATGACAGCAGTGAGAAAAAATTCTGCCGAATCAACGATATTATTCAATATTCTGCAATATTGAGTCAATGCCGCATTTTCGTGTAAAACCTATTCCCCTACTTACTCATTCTGTCAGTTGTATTAAAAGTTTTTAGTTTATACCGTCACATTTTGTGTGCGTTTTCAATACTACTAGTGTATACCCATATCCTGCTACAATAAGTTGTCAATTGAAAACTGTATAAAACTGGACAGCGATAATGACGTCACCAAATACTGCCCCTGAGCTAACAGACCTATATCCTGTTGTGTGAAACATACTGTTACTTGCTTATTTTTCTATATAACGTCATTCCTAATTCTGTACCGTTGACGTGTCTATTTTTCTGGAAAACATTTCGAAAGTCTGTCGACATTGCATTTTTCGACTATTGTATATAAGCCATCATGTCCAATACGAACATGCAACAATCTCTGACCATCTTACTTTACAGGTAAAGCACTTCAAGTTCGTGACCTGAACATATTATGTCAACCTGTACCCTTGGTATGTTCACGTTTGTCTATCACAATACCAAAGTAACCTCCTCAACATAGTCTACGTCACTGTAATGTGTCAGCGATCATCAAACATTTTTCTACCCCGTGAAAATCTCAACTTTATTTCTAATGTAAGAATTAATAGAGCGTGACATTCTCTCGTACTCTACAGATTTGCGAGTTCAACGTATGAAAGTCTCGTTAACGATCTATTATCGACTATAGGCCAAATGACATGAAGGAGAGGTCAACCTCATTAGTTCCGCATGACTGGAATTGAATATGACACTCTGTTCACAGTTTATACAATCGTGAGACAAGTTTGAAAGCGCTGAACTAGAACTTCGGGGTCATAAATTAGCCTTTAAAATTGTGCAAGGTGTAAAATAGTGAATAAAACAGCATAACCAGTGTCTTTTTGTTGATAAAATATTTGATGTTATTATTAACGTCAAAGCTTTACGGAGACGCAGCTGGAAACTGGAAATTATCTTCCCGTTCCAGAGATATTGAGATTTTAATGAATTTCCACAAAAAAAAAACAATCGAAAAATTTTTTCGGTCGAAAACGAAAGTTATAGGCATTAGGTGTACATTTACAGATTCTACCTATTTATTGAGTATATTTTAATGAAGTTTAAGGAGAAACAGACGTCTCCGCTCAGTGAACCAGCCAGTCGTGCGAGACCCAGCTGCCCTCGGGCTACAACCGCTCGTGCATGACGAAGTGTATCCATGTAACACTCATAATACCATACACACCTTTATAATATATATCTAGCCGGATAGTGGGCTTTAGGGCAGCATCCTTTTGTTTGTCACTTTAGCCGACCCCATAGATTGGCTAAGCCTATCCGTATGCAGTACCTATGTGCATGTTTGCCTGGTAATTGTGATAATCTTGTTTGTACATGGCACCGTTTTTAAACAAACATTGATAGATGTATATATATTTTTATGTTTCTATATGTATTCATGTATGGAAATAAAGTAAAGTAAGATCAGATTCGCTTGACAGCTCAGGTCTCATTGAGAATGGTGTCATACACGTCCTGATCATGATTAAAGCGTTTTTGGATTTGCATATACTAGTATATATCGTGCGCTTGATAAGCACGGACAAGTATGGTATAATGTCACCTAGATTTGTAATAAATCATTCATCGCCTTGTATGTCCGAGTATCAAAAGCATAATAATATTATAAATCCTGCTGCTAGTTGGCAGACTTTGCTATGACGTCAGGGGGTATGTCGAAATTCGTATCGCCACTGAACTCTATTTCACGGTTCCGGTGAGTGACAGATCTCAATCAACAAATCGGTTCACCTTAGATTGAATTAACTTCGCGGTTAATTAAGCCGCTGAGGATGTCCGTTTGGATACTCTGCCATTATTAATGAGGAAATTTCCTATACCCATGTATGGGAAAACTTCACATGGTCTAATTTTAGCAATAGGCTCTTAACCTATGAGGAAAAACAAATGTGCTGAAAAGCTTACCCATAATAATCGTTTGAAGGTAGTCCTCTGTCCATCCTGTCCATCGGCGTATGTCTTTTTGACACTGTCACAACAAGCTATTTTATATTAAGAGAAAGGTTTTATCATGCGAGTGTTCAGCTGTTGATGTCAAGCTCCTTAAATATACCATTAGTTGAGTCTGAAACCTGATGTCACCTTCGAAGGGCAAATATATTATTCGAGAACACCACGAGGAATTCATCACCAGTGTGGAAGATGAGTGTCAGTTTTAATTAAAAATCATTCGTGCGAGACGTCGTATCGTTTTATAATAGCGTCAAACAGCACCATATCTGTCCTCCGGCTATGGACACGGTTGGATGAACAGAATATGAACATCGCAAACACCCCTCAAGCTATAGGTAACCTTGAACAATGAGGTGTGTACATGCACCTGCACCAGTATCATCAACTTCCACTGCACCACCTTCCCATCCATCTGTACCAGCGAACACCGCGAACCGGGGGTCGATCGACGATTATATCCTCGGGCGAGTTTCGTAAATAGCCGATCTGGAACATCGCATTAGTCACGCTCCGCCGGCGAACCGGTTCGACGGGCGCGCGCGCGCGATGGATCGCGGACCTCCCGCGCGGTGACACCGTCCGATGAACACCGCATTCCTCCGGGGGGCTATAGGTACAACCTATATAAATATATATATAAATATAAACGATAGCCTCGAACAGCGCAGCTCCCCGTCAGGCTATAGACACGGGCCGGTGGTGTTATACGCACACCGATTCACCGGCCTGCGCTGTTCGCGGCTATCGTTTATATTTATATATATATTTATATAGGTTGTACCTATAGCCCCTCGGAGGAATGCGGTGTTCATCGGACGGTGTCACCGCGCGGGTGGTCCGCGATCCATCGCGCACGCGCGCCCGTCGACCCGGTTCGCCGGCGGAGCGTGACTAATGCGATGATCCAGATCGACTATTTACGAAACTCGCCCGAGGATATAATCGTCGATCGACCCCCGGTTCGCGGTGTTCGCTGGCACAGATGGATGGGAAGGTGGCGCAGTGGAAGTTGATGATACTGGCGCAGGTGCATGTACACACCTCATTGTTCAAGTTTACCTATAGCTTGAGAGGTGTTTGCGATGTTCATCTTCTGTTCATCCAACCGTTTCCATAGCCGGAGGACAGATATGGTGCTGTTTGACGCTATTATAAAACGATACTACGTCTCGCACGAATGATTTTTAATTAAAACTGACACTCATCTTCCACACTGGTGATGAATTCCTCGTGGTGTTCTCGAATCATACATTTGCCCTTCGAAGGTGACATCAGTTCTATTTTCAGACTCAACTAATGGTATATTTAAGGAGCTTGACATCAACAGCTGAACACTCGCATGATAAAACCTTTCTCTCAATACAAAATAGCTTGTTGTGACAGTGTCGAAAAGACATACGCCGATGGACAGGATGGACAGAGGACTACCTTCAAACGATTACTTTTCAGCACATTTGTTTTTCCTCATAGGTTAAGAGCCTATTGCTAAAATTAGACCATGTGAAGTTTTCCCATACATGGGTATAGGAAATTTCCTCATTAATAATGGCAGAGTATCCAAACGGACATCCTCAGCGGCTTAACCGCGAAGTTAATTCAATCTAAGGTGAACCGATTTGTTGATTGAGATCTGTCACTCACCGGAACCGTGAAATAGAGTTCAGTGGCGATACCGATTTCGACATACCCCCTGACGTCATAGTCTGCCAACTAACAGCGGGATTTATAATATTGTAATGCTTTTGGTACTCGGAAATACAAGGCGATGAATGATTTATTACAAATCTAAGTGACATTATACCATACTAGTCCGTGCTTATCAAGCGCACGATATATACTAGTATATGCAAATCCAAACACGCTTTAATCATGATCAGGACGTGTATGACACCATTCTCAATGAGACCTGAGCTGTCAAGCGAATCTGATCTTACTTTACTTTATTTCCATACATGAATACATATAGAAACATAAAAATAGATATACATCTATCAATGTTTGTTTAAAAACGGTGCCATGTACAAACAAGATTATCACAATTCCCAGGCAAACCTGCACATAGGTACTGCATACGGATAGGCTTAGCCAAGCTATGGGGTCGGCTAAAGTGACAAACAAAAGGATGCTGCCCTAAAGCCCACTATCCGGCTAGATATATATTATAAAGGTGTGTATGGTATTATGAGTGTTACACATGGATACACTTCGTCACGCACGAGCGGTTGTAGCCTGAGGGCAGCTGGGTCTCGCACGACTGGCTGGTTCACTGAGCGGAGACGTCTGTTTCTCCTCATTAAAATATACTCAATAAATAGGTAGAATCTGTAAATGTACACCTAATGCCTAGAACTTTCGTTTTCGACCAAAAAATTTTTTCGATTGTTTTTTTTTTTTTTTTTTGAAATTCATTAAAATCTCAATATCTCTGGAACGGGAAGGGCTACTGCGATGAAACTTACGTCGTTGGATAGCCGGGAGAGAATCGCGTCGCTGGATCACCACGGTGACGTCATAGTTACGTCACAAAATGAATCACACGAATTTCGGAAAAATCTCCATATCTCCAGAACGGCATGGGTTACGGGGATGAATCTAACGCCGTTGGATAGCCAAGAGAGAGGCGCGTTGTGCGACTACGTCATACGATGTTATAGCGAGTCACAATAGGAATTTTCTGGGGATAAGTATGATTTGAATCTTATGACTATTCTACTCCAAGGTGCTTCGTTAACTTAAAGTGTATGACACCCATTTGTACCTCTTTCAGCTGAGACGAAGACGAATTCGTGAACGGTCTCGCAAAATTATGGGACTGCGAATTGGAACGAATCCGACAACAGAGGTGAGAGCCGGATCCAAACAATGATGATAGCGACCTATCACGAGCCCCTGGCGATCGCCCTCGAACCGACGCACATGTGGGACCTTCGGCGGTGAGTGCATTAATTTCGCGAAAACGAAATATGAGATGTGTAGACTACACACTTACATACATTAGGCTTTAACGCTAAAGCGGACCCCCTCGTACAGTTCACGCAATACTATGAACAAGTGAACTCTATTGAAAAACGGTCTTAATTCGACCGGTATTATGAAATTCTACATCGCTATCAAATGTTTATTCACCCAAGGAGAAGGCGATAATGTACAATCGGTGCAGCCCCATTTTAGAGGATTATGTCATGTTATGGAAAGTAAATCGGTCATACTACGTACTCATTTAACAAAAGCGCATTGTGACGTCTGAGGCGATTACTGCGTGTACGAAAATGGTACCTTCTTAGGGCGAGACTGTTGCTGAAAACTGGGAAATCACCTCAAACAGTTTGTCCCCGCGATAGAAGGTAAGCTTTCCCGGCATATCCGTACACGAGCTTCCTCGAGAAGCGCTGCCGATATCCGTGGTGATATGGATTTCGATTCCAGCTTGGAATTGCCCTGAATTCGCTTCTTTGCGAATTCTTAATCAGACAACTCATCGGCGTACATCCAAACATCGCTATTGTTCATTATTTTAACTATTAACATTTACACTCGTTCTCTATAGCAATATATATATATATATTCTCTGAACACCAGTCCTGTTCTAGAGTTGGTCCCGTGTTATTCAATTTTCGACTGTTGATGTTCATGCTATGGCGTGCTAAACATTCATACGCCCAAAATTCGCACGCGTACAATAACGCCAATGATATCTAGTTTATCAGATATCGATTCCTGTCCGACCAAATAGACATAATGGTAAAAGACACTTTTGCCCGAGGAGGAGGTGTGTGTGTGTGTGTGTGAGTGTGTGTGTGTGTGTGTATAGAGGAGGAGGAGGAGGAGGAGGAGGAGGAGGAGGAGAAGGAGGAGGAATTATGTAACTAGTATAAAATAGGGACAAAGCAATACGAAGATTACTAAATAATCGCTTTATTCATCAACTCATAGCACTGAGCAAATAATGGGAGACAACTGCTTATATGAAATACATCTCCATTGTTGTGGGTATCATTTCGATATCTAGCCTTCCATTCAGTGTTTATGTGCGATTATTTCTACTGGGGTCTTTATTCGGAGTCCTCGCTATCACCGTCATCAATCAACTTATCGAATAAGCATTTCCGCATCTTAATCGTCCGTCTGAGTGCTTCCTCATAGTCTATGTCTGTCACTCAAAGTCGATTGAAGAAGATAATTTCCAGTTTCCAGCTGTGTCTCCATAAAGCTTTGACGTTAATAATAATATAAAATATTTTATCAACAAAAAGACACTGGTTATGCTGTTTTATTCACTATTTTACACCTTGCACAATTTTAAAGGCTAATTTATGACCCCGAAGTTCTAGTTCAGCGCTTTCAAACTTGTCTCACGATTGTATAAACTGTGAACAGAGTGTCATATTCAATTCCAGTCAGGCGGAACTAATGAGGTTGACCTCTCCTTCATGTCATTTGGCCTATAGTCGATTATAGATCGTTAACGAGACTTTCATACGTTGAACTCGCAAATCTGTAGAGTACGAGAGAATGTCACGCTCTATTAATTCTTACATTAGACATAAAGTTGAGATTTTCACGGGGTAAAAAAATGTTTGATGATCGCTGACACATTACAGTGTTGAGGAGGTTACTTTTGTATTGTGATAGACAAACGTGAACATACCAAGGGTACAGGTTGACATAATATGTTCAGGTCACAAACTTGAAGTGCTTTACCTGTAAAGTAAGATGGTCAGAGATTGTTGCATGTTCGTATAGGACATGATGGCTTATATACAATAGTCGAAAAATGCAATGTCGACAGACTTTCGAAATGTTTTCCAGAAAAATATACACGTCAACGGTACAGAATTAGGAATGACGTTATATAGAAAAATAAGCAAGTAACAGTATGTTTCACACAACAGGATATAGGTCTGTTAGGTCAGGGGCAGTATTTGGTGACGTCATTATCGCTGAAGCCGAGGAGACTGTCCAGTTTTATAAGCTGTAAACATTGTATACAGTTTTCAATTGACAACTTGCTGTAGTAGAATATGGGTAGACACTAGTATTGAAAACGCACACAAAATGTGACGGTATAAACTGAAAACTTTTAATACAACTGACAGAATGAGTAAGCAGGGGAATAGGTTTTACACGAAAATGCGGCATTGACTCAATATTGAATAATATCGTTGATTCGGCAGAATTTTTTCTCACTGCTGTCATGATTATTTTCTCATTGCTGTCATATTGATTATACGTCATGGAAATTCTTTGTTCTATATCAGATGATAGTGAAATCAGGTGAATTGCACAACATAGCGTCGGGATTGTGCAACCGTTCACCAGTGACTGTGGCGTCATGCGACGTAGCACGGGGGAATACCCGAACAAATAGGAGAAATTCAGGTAACCTATTTGATTTTAAGCGAGATCGACCAGTCTTACAGTTAATAACGGTATACACAAGTCGATGTACAACGACACCAGCGGTAAGTCTCACTTATTATACGAAGCCTTCTCCCATTAATAGCGTGAAGGGTTAGGAAAAAATGTTTAACGTTATGAAGTCCCATATATGAATGACGAAATAGGAACAGTCTTTCTTCTAATGTTCACATTGTTCGAGTTTTCATCGGTGAAGTAGTCCAGCCCCAAAGGGATTTCACGTGTCACAATACAACTGTTCCATTTGGTTGTGGTGTAAAATGCCGCACATAGAGACGCCATCCGCTTCATCGTATGAATATCCACCATTATCATTCACCAAATTTTCGCTCGGTAGATCACTCGCGGCAGATCCAACTAGTTTAGGTGGGAGAATTGGTCCTGTGATAGACTTGTTGAATTGGTTGCTGACGGAACGCTATCCTATTTCAATCATGTTGGTCTCAATGATAGGAATGAGTTTTTTCAACATATCCCAGCCTTTCGTGTTCAGCGTGTGTCCGTTCCGACCTAGTTTCAACTCGCTGGTTGGTGATTTTAGGTACCACTCTCTTATGTGGACGTATATATCTCTTCATATGCTGCAGTGCTTATGTATATATTATCTTGT
The DNA here is from genome assembly GCA_036873755.1 of Hanleya hanleyi. Classification (NCBI taxonomy): domain Eukaryota; kingdom Metazoa; phylum Mollusca; class Polyplacophora; order Lepidopleurida; family Hanleyidae; genus Hanleya; species Hanleya hanleyi. The sequence continues at coordinate 24,445 of JAVTVY010013837.1, read as the reverse complement.
AGCTTGAATGGAGTTTCAACCGTCTCTTTAGCCTGAATCATTCTATCCACTCTAGGCAGGAATTGTTTGAATGAAAACCACCCATCTCTCGTCAGTCGTATGGCAACACCATAAGGTTTTATAATCTGCCCATTATGCCGTATACGTTGAAATGTTACTTGAGGAGAATTTCCTTCGCCGCTCACTAAAGCGTAAAGGTTACTAATTTTCGCTCTAATAGGAGATAGAGGGCGCTCCGAGCGGAATGGCCGGTTTTTAAATTCGCTCCTGAAAAATCCCAAAATATTTGCTGATTAGGGAGCTAGGTTTGTTTTTAACTTGTTGAATAATGGATTTATGAACGTCTGCCCTACTCTCTGACTGATTGTGAACATTTGAAATGCGCTGAAATCATTGTTTGCGCAAAAAATCTGTCCAAACCAAAATGACGGGCGTACAACAACAACAACAGCTGTCCGACCAGCTGGCTCTTCGACGATCCAGTGTGAGGGCTATAAAGCCAAACCCTCGATATCAAGAAATGTTTACCACTGTCGATTACAAACTGAACAAATCCAAAGCCTTAAAGAAGAAACGTGTGGCAGCAGTACGTACCAAAAAAATGACTATTGTTGACCGCACTCAAGGTAAACAAAAACAGATCGTTGTTGAACTGAGTGCAGCTTCGTATGAGTATGTTCTACGGAACACAGAGAAATACTATCACGATAAAGCGGCAAAAAACGAAATGAAGCTTGATGTTAACCAGCAAAGAGATAAGCGGGGTAACAACTGTAGCAAGACACTTCGAATAACTTATAAGGATAGAGCCAAATCAAAATCAACAACAATGAATTTTTACCATACTACCAGCAGAATTCTGATCAACGGGAACCTGGAGCCAGTAAGAGAATACCTTGAACAATTACAGGAAGCTGTTAACACCTGCTCAGACCTTGACCACCTAGATGAAAACATCAAGCGGTGTATCGACAACTGTAATTCGAGTTCTGGTATCTCACCTGCAGCAACATTTTCTTCGCTTCCTGATGGTGAGTTATTTACTGATTCGGACACTGACTCAAATACGACATCAAGTGTGGACCATCAAGATCTGGTGCTTCCTCTTCCAGAAACAGACCAAGCAGATGATCTGTCTATCAAGCTGTGTATCGACAACTGTAATTCTCAGAGTTCTGGTATCTCACCTGCAGCAACGTTTTCTTCTCTTCCTGACGGTGAGTTATTAACTGATTCAGACACTGACTCAAATATGACATCAAATGTGGACCATCAAGATCCGGTGCTTCCTCTTCGAGAAACAGACCAGGCAGATGATCTCCATTCAGCTATCTGCTCATTAGATTCTGCCATTTCAGAAATCATGGACTCTCCAGGGTACATGCTGGATACCGGCATCCCTGCTGAAGATACAGATGTCTCTATCCAAGAATTACCTGATCAATTGAGTGAAAATCATACTCTACTAAAAGAGCTTAGTCCAACTAGCTCCTTCACAAGTTCTGGGAATAACATTGAACCGAAAACCTACATTTCTTTTGGAATCCAATGCGACTCTACGAATCCAAAGCCGATTTCACGTGGCGTGCAATGTGAAGATCCAACCCTGAAAACATTGATAAATGTTGAAACCTCAATCTGTGACCTTCTTCTATAAATTAACCGAGGACTGAAAGAAGCAACCGAAAAAAATGTGCAAAACCTAGAGACCTCAATAATGCCAGCTCACAGTACCACATCCGAATCAGGGAAAATTCTGGAACTGATCTCCTCTCTTACTAAAAAGGTTAATCAGCTGTCGGACAACATGAACCGAAAATTCACAGAAATCAATCAGCGTCTTCCGTCGTATGCCCAAATTCTGAACAGATGTACTGGACATACTGATTCCTCGGTACAGACTGAAGTAAAGGCTGGAAATAAAGAGACATCCACACAAACCGAAAGTACGAGCACATATGTTAAAGAAATTGTTCCTGCAGAAATAATTATCCCAGAAGAGGAAACCCATACAGCCCCAACTAGCAGTCCTCTCTCAGTTATGATAGAGAGGGAATCCAGTCACATGAAACCACCTACTCTAGACCCAACCCAAGCTGATCCACCTCCAGACTCGCAAGAAGTTAGAAGAAACAAATATCAAAACATGGGAGACAACTCCTCCAGTACAAGACCCAGAACAGATGTTCTTATCATTGGTGATTGGAATGTTCGACCTATTAACCCAAGATTTCTTGTTCCTAACAAGAAAACAACGAGGATAGAGCTTCGTAACAAAACACTTGTTGGTGCGACTAACTTTGTGAAAAATATGAAACACCCGCCGAAACATCTTGTCATCCAAGGAGGAGGTAATGATATTGATCAAAGTGATGAACTAACTGTTCTCAATGACCTCACAGTACTGTTTGAGAATACATCCCAGCTACAGGACAACTGCAAGGTATATTTCTCTGCCCTGTTTCATCAAAATATCTCAGACTCAAAGAAAGTCTCACTGGACAACCAGTTCAGAGAACTTTGTGCTGCCTTCAACGTTCAGTATCTAAGTCTACTACAGATTAGTGAAAACACCGACTTCTTTGTGTCAAATGACCACAGGCATCTAAACCAGATTGGGGTCGGCCGACTCATCCGAAAATACAAACAAACCCTTTACCCATGTTTTGGACTCTCCTACCAACCAGCCGATTTATCATCCAGCAATCGTCAGAAAAGGCCTATGATCGTACAAAATCATGGGTACACATACCAGGATGGACGTATAGGGCACCCATCATATCATAACAGAGATGCAGCACGCTCACCATTTCCAGGAAAGTGGCAGTTCACTAAACCAAAGCATGGACTTCATAATACCAAACCAAACTACCATCACTATTCAAATAAGGACTCTGTGGCTTGGACTATGAGAAACCGGTTTACACCACTCCTAGAAACTGTTGTTTAATCTCTCTACCGATCCCTCCTATACTCAGCAATGGCTCATTAACCGTATTATAATATCATAATATCTATTTTCTGTGATATTACACAAAGCACTACTGATATTCTAATAACATATCATGACCAGACTATCATTTCTGATTTTCATTACATTCATACCAACTCTGTGCCAAGTTATGAAATCAAGCAACACTACTATCAGGAATATAATGAATATCGAAAGCCATGACTTGACTGTAAATTTTGTTCACGAAATCATACATGTGAATATACATGTATTACCATTTATGGACTGCATTCATGATACCGGTAGTGCTATTTTATGATGGTCAGAAAAAGTGAGTGCACAAATACACTTTATTCACAGTTTATATATATACAGTTATGCCTAAGGGATAACAATCTTATGTGCACACTATTACAGAGGACATGTTATTCAATGATAGTACTATACATACGTGTATCTCTAATTTAATACACACGAATCATAAATTGAATATTAGACATGTGTGAGATACAGTTTTATCATTTTATGGGGTATGAAATGTATGTGCACTTGGACTTGTCATATGTGATATATTTCATCATTTATCGAAAATCATGGACTTGTCATATGTGATATATTTTATTATTTATCGAAAAGTCATGGACTTACCATATGTGATATATTTATTTCTTAACGATAACACAGATACCGTTTTATTATTTCACATAGTTAAAGAAATGCATGACGATGTACACAAATAGACTTGTCATATTTTTATATATCTTATTATTAACGATAACCATTATAGCCGTATGTATTCCTACTTGTAAATTGTGAATTATGCTAGTGATAAACATATCCTCACAGACCTGACAGATATGAAGAGAATATGTATCCATACAGGTTGACAATACTGGTAGCTATGTTACTGGCAACCTTTACAATAACCAATCGATGTATGTATTTAGATAAGCCAATTTAGACATTCACAGAGAAAACCTTTACTTAAAAAATAGTAAAGATTCAAATCTTACTGTCAAAAGCCAAATATTAGTGTGGCGTTCAATGAATACCCATCCGTCATCAGATATAGTACAGTTCTAATACATGATGAAATATTAGAACTACTCGATACATATTCTCTTCATGTACATTAATTCACTTAAACTTCAGCTTCTTAGTCAAAAATTATTCTGGGATTTTTCAACACTATATGGTCAAAACTATGTGGTCCTTAGATAACTGTAAGGGCATGCTGTCATTTCTGTCTTGGAACATTGATGGGTTAAAAGATAAACTTAAACTTCTAGAGGTACAACAGACAATTGAGGCACATGATATAATATGCCTCCAAGAAACCCATACTTCAAAAAATAATACTGATAACCGTTCCGTAATTACAAACTTAAAAGGGTATGAAAAAAATTCTAAACACAGTGTGAAAACTTCCAGGCAATCTTGTGGCAGGGGATCTGGGGGACTGCTGGTTCTCTATAAAAATGAATATCACCCTTCTATAACAGAGGTGCCAACTGACAATGCCTCCACCCTATGGGTCCAACTATCAGGCAAAGTGTTTGGATGGAAACAAGATCTTTATATATGTTGTTTTTATATACCGCCTGTTGACTCACCATATTATAACAACCAGTATGATATATTAGAAACAGAAATTGCCCAGTTCAGCACCAAAGGCACGATCCTCCTAATGGGTGATGCTAACGCAAGAACAGTCATAAACAGTACCCTGTTAGAAGATTATATTATACAAGATAGTGACAAATTTGTCCCATTACCCGACTGTTATGTTTTAGATTCAGTTAATCGACAGAGGTGTTCTCAAGATAACTGTAACAACAACAGACATCATGGCAAATGTTTAGTTGATCTCTGTATTTCCACAGGAGTGAGAATCCTAAATGGTCGTACTCCTGGTGATTATTCAGGTAAATTAACCTGTTTCACACCTCAAGGGTGCAGTGCGATTGACTACATTCTAGCCCGTCCGAATACAGCACAACAAGTAATAAGTCTTAACGTTAGAGAAATTACACAACACTCTGTACATTGTTCAATATCAGTTTTATTTAAATGTTATAAAAGTCAGGTTAAAAGCTCAATACAAAGTGTTAACACACACCCTATGCCAGACACGTACAGGCTTAATACAGAGAACAAGATGGAGTATATACGAGAACTATTGACAGTTGAATCACAAAATCGGATACAAAATTTCATGTTAACTGACATTCGTTATGCTAAAGAAAGCATAAATAACGCAGTCACCTCTTTAAACGATATACTCATAACCGCAGTAAACAAAATATCTCCTCCCAAACCCAAACGAAATTACAGGAAAAATAATAGGAAGAAAAGAATAACGACAAAAGATAATAGCTCGGATATAACCCATGCATATTAGGAACCACTTCAGATCCTTAGCAGCACAACTCCGCAAAGACCCTAACAATAGTGAAATCAGATCAAAATTAATGAGCACTAAAAAGAAATTAAAAAGAAAGCAAAAACAACAGGAAAAAATAATTAAAGATGAATTATATTCCAAACTTGAAATACTACAAGATAATGATCCCAAAGAATACTGGAAAGTAATTAATAACTTGATTAAACAAAATAAGGAAGAATTGGACCTTCCTCAAGATTTCAAAGGAAAACTTTACAACCATTTTCGTGAGCTTAACTCTGAACATACGTATGGTTGGCCATCCCTGTCAGAATTCGTCATTTAGAGGCTGCCTCTAAATAATATATACCATGGTACAAAATGCCAAGCCTGTCATAATTCGTATTTAGAGGCTGCCTCTAATTATTTTGTACGATGGTATAAAATACCGAGCCTGTCATAATTCGTATTTAGAGGCTGCCTCTAATTATTTTGTACCATGGTATAAAATCGCCTCTAAATCGCCAAGCCTGCCACAATTCGTATTTAGAGGCTACCTCTAATTATTTTGTACCATGGTATAAAATGCCGAGCCTGTCATAATTCGTATTTAGAGGCTGCCTCTAATTATTTTGTACCATGGTACAAAATCGCCAAGCCTGTCATAATTCCTATTTAGAGGATGCCTCTAATTCATTTTAGCCGTAAGTCGTAAATTTTCTCCTTCTTATTACTTCCACCAATGATATGCGCTTTCACAAATTTGGTGCCGGGCTTTACGCTCCTCCCCTTTTTTGATTTGGCGGGAAATGTAGGGCCGAAATGTAGACGGAAGATGGCGGATCCGTCGAGGCTCAGGTCGCCAAATGCACCTTCTAATCGCATGCAGTTGATGTGAGTTCAGAATAGACAACGCGACTTAAACACCCTTCTGAATGGAATCCGAGAGCAGGCAGCAGCAAATCCCCGACAACCTGATGGTGATCGAGTCATCCACAGGCAGAATTCTTCACGACTGTCACTGTCAAGTTCAAGCAACAGGGTTCAAAACCTTACCGCTATATATGCGGACCTGACCAGACCGGTACTTCCTGGGACGGCGCTGGTGGGACTCCTATACATAATACGGGGGATAATAGGGCTCAATGTCATCACACAGTTTGATATCTGACCGCGGGGCCGATTTGTCGGGGCCAGATGAGATAATAGCGGAACGAAAGCTTGGATATTTTTCGGAAAATGACCCTGGAAATTCGGTAGCTCCGCCTCTCGGAGAAGCCCCGGGGAGAACTCATTTACTGTTACGGACAAGGCTTGTGTTTTGGCAGTGATTAACTATTGATTTTTTTTACAGACCTTATAGACTCTTGGGGAAAAAATTATCGTTTGCATCATCATTTATACATTGGAATTTCATAACACGAATGTTTGTAGACATCATCATTTATGAATGCTTGAATACGGATGTTCTCAATATTTGACTGAAATAATTATGCTGAAGTGTCAATTATATAAACACTCGCAAAATGATGTCTTCACTTTCTCAAAGTATATTTTAAAACAAATATCGTGACGGAAAACATAAACATATCAAATATATACTTTTTATTTAACAAAATGTATCGTTTAATTACAACATTGAATTGAATAATAATTAAATTTTTTGGGGGGTAATGTTTATTTGCCAATATATTATATAGCGCTTTCTAGCCGTCAGATTAGTCTTAACTGACTCTTGTTCTCGGGGGTCTATTCATAACCTGCCCCCAATGGTTTATTTTAATTCATTCAGCAAACTTGTTAACAAAATCTGTCTTCTACGTGTCTGTCAATCAGATGTCTAGACAGACTGTCTGTGTTCATGAACACTGTTACATTTGACGAGACCAGAGATATCCTTCTCTCAAAATATATGTAATTTAAAGTATAATGATTAATGCACGTAAATATAAACCTGTAATATTAGTGAAGAAAATATCCTGGGAGAATAGCGAAATTGTGTTATCATGCATTTCTTAACATACAGCCTATTGAATAAATGATTTTAATCAAGTTACTGACGTGAAATATGGTTCAATATTTCAGAAATATTTTCGATGTATTGTCATCTGAAATTCGGAGAAAACAATATTTATATAATTGTTTTGTGTTCGCTTAATAAATATTAAAAAAATTCCCACATTTGTTTTGTGTTCAACTGAATTTCACTGAATATTGTGGAAGGATAATAGAAGGATTTCATACAGAAACTGTTTAAGGAACTCGGCAGACCGGACCTCCAGGGGCCGGAAGTCTTTGGCTAAGTAAGGTTTCTGGATACTAACGGCCCTGCACAGACCGCGTCAGTATTACACTATGGGAGATGCGAAATTACGCTAAACACTCGGCACTGGACAGACAGCTCATATCATATAATGATATGAAAAAATATGTATATATTAGTTTTGTGTTCTCTTAAAAAATATTTTTAAAAATATATATATGGCAACATTTATTTCGTGTTCAACTGAATTTCACTGAATATTGTGGAAGGACATGAAGGATTTCATACAGAAACTGTTTAAGGAACTCGGCAGACCGGACCTCCAGGGGCCGGAAGTCTTTGGCTAAGTAAGGTTTCTTGATACTAACGGCCCTGCACAGACCGCGTCAGTATTACACTATGGGAGATGCGAAATTACGCTAAACACTCGGCACTGGGCAGACCGCTCATATCATATAATGTTACTGACATGAAATATAATTCAATATTTTAGAAATATTATCGATGTATTATTACACCCTTGAATTGAATATCCCATCTGAAATGTGGAGAGAAAACAAAAAAATATGAAAAATATGTATATATTAGTTTTGTGTTCGCTTAAAAAATATATAAAAATATATATATGGCAACATTTATTTCGTGTTCAACGGAATTTCACTGAATATTGTGGAAGGACATACAAGGATTTCATACAGAAACTGTCTAAGGAACTCGGCAGACCGGACCTCCAGAGGTCTACGCAAAAAGAATGTGAAAATTACTTCACATGTCTGTTTTTTATTTAATTGTTCAGTCGCGAATAGTCTCCGTCTCGGTCTAACTACGGGGAGTAATCGTATATATTTATTAACACCGCCGTCCCCTGGCGAGGCTAGACGATCGACCGTGCGCCTTTATAATCCGATTAGCCTAATTCAGTCCAGCGTCCACCGTTTACAGCAGGCATAATATATAGTGGTCTGACCAGCGCCGTTCCACCGAGGTCCGGACCTCCACAGGACGGGTAAGCTTTTGAATACGTATTACCTCGCCTCCATCGGAGAATAGCGCAAAGCACCTTGGGAGAATATGTCAAAAATCTTGTCTCTTCCCATTTACTCACGTGACCATATCTCTACGCTTGTTACAAGTTTACTCATTGGTCAAATTTAATATTCTTGATATGACATCGAGTTGTTTATGACTTACGGCTAAAATGAATTAGAGGCATCCTCTAAATAGCAATTATGACAGGCTTGGCGATTTTGTACCATGGTACAAAATAATTAGAGGCAGCCTCTAAATACGAATTATGACAGGCTCGGCATTTTATACCATGGTACAAAATAATTAGAGGCAGCCTCTAAATACGAATTGTGGCAGGCTTGGCGATTTAGAGGCGATTTTATACCATGGTACAAAATAATTAGAGGCAGCCTCTAAATACGAATTATGACAGGCTCGGTATTTTATACCATCGTACAAAATAATTAGAGGCAGCCTCTAAATACGAATTATGACAGGCTTGGCATTTTGTACCATGGTATATATTATTTAGAGGCAGCCTCTAAATGACGAATTCTGACAGGGATGGCCAACCATACATACGCAACACGAGGATACCATAACACAGAGCCTTCTAGATGAACTCAAAACAAGAGAAAATGAGCAACAACAAAATCCAGTACTAGATAAGCATATAAAAACGAAAGAAATAGAGCAAGCACTAAAAACCCTTAAACTAAAGAAATCGGCTGGCCTTGACTGCATTAACAATGAAATGTTAAAATATGGACAAGATATCTTATTATCTCCCCTAGCAAAACTATTTAATACTATCTACGACTGTGGGATAATCCCAGATTCCTGGACAGAAGGCTATATTAAACCTTTATTTAAAAAAGGGAATAAATTTGAACCACAAAATTATAGAGGCATTACAATTTCCAGTTGCCTTGGGAAATTATTTGCTAGTATGCTAAACACAAGACTCAACTCTTACATTAATGATAACAACCTTCTTTCAGACAATCAATCTGGATTCAGGAGTAAAAGGCGCACATCTGATAACCACTATATTCTAAAAACTATTATAAATAAATATTTACATAAAATGAAAAAGAAACTGTATATTTGTTTTATTGACTTTCAAAAAGCTTTTGACTGTGTATGGAGAGATGGCCTCCTTTTAAAACTACTTCGGCTAGGCATTGGTGGAAAATTCTATAGCATAATCAAATCTATGTATAACCAAAATAATATCGCCCTATGCATTGATGATGAACTAACAGACTTCTTCACCTCCCATAGAGGCGTAAAACAAGGCGATAACTTGAGTCCTAATACATGTAATATGTTTAATCTTTTCATAGATGATTTGAACTTCCCCTCTGGCACATGTGCACCTGTCACTCTAGAGAAAGAAAAACTCTCCCATCTTCTCTGGGCAGATGATTTACTACTAATTTCCGAAACTTCAGAAGGCCTTCAAAATTGCCTAGATATTTTAGATGAATACTGTACTAAATGGAATCTGACAGTAAACCCATCAAAATCCAACTGTATGATAATTGAAAGAAAAACTACCAAAACTAACACCGTATTCCATCTCCACTCCACCGAAATTCCTTTAACTGACAGTTATACCTATCTTGGATGTACTTTAAATAAAAATGGTAACTTTCAACTGGCAAAAACTGATTTAGCAAAAAAAGCATCAAAAGCACTATTTCTATTACATAGGACATTTTCTGGCATCAACCCGCCTCCAGCTTTATATAACAAGCTGTTTGACACACTGATCAAACCGATTATGATCTACAACTCTGAAATATGGGGCGCAGAAATTCTAACAAAATTACTAGATGATGACTTAGAAAAATTCTTTACAACTTCAGACAGTGAACCTTTTGAAAAACTCCACTCTAAATTTTGTAAAATGAACTTACAGGTCGGGAAAAACACGGTAAATATAGCATGCAAAAGAGAACTCGGTAGATTTCCACTAATAATAGATATCCATTTAAATGTTCTAAAATATATGATACATCTTGAACATAGTAGTGACCGACCTCTTCTTCAAGATGCTGTAGCCTGCAGCAAATCATTAAAAGCTGATGGAATAGGATGGCACAGCTACGCCACAACTATCATGAAACAATATAATATCAATAAAACAGAATTAGGTCAGCTACCACTCTCAAAATGTAAACAAAAAAATATTGCTCAAACATTAAAAGAAAAGCTTAAGACTAAATATATCAAATTTTACCATAACAAGCTGGATAAATCAGAAAAACTATTACACTACAAATATATAGACCAATCATACACCATGGCTGGATATCTACAACATATAAAAAACAGAAACTTTAGACAATCATTAACAAAATTAAGAATCTGTGCACATAGACTAGAGATTGAAACGGGCAGATACAGGAAAATAGATAGAGACAAACGGTGGTGCAGGCGGTGTAGAAAAACACGTAATATAATAGAGGATGAATATCACTTTATATCCGAATGTCCTTCAACTGCGAAACTAAGGAATACGCTCTACAAAAATATAGAAAACAGCTGCATATTCTTTAGGCAACTAACTGACCAAGAAAAGTTTTACTTTATAATAAATCCACCAAACCATCTATCACCAAAAGTTGGAGAACTTTTATTTCAAATGTTACAAGAGAGAACCAAGCATCTTGCGGATCTTACTGCCACAGGATCTTAATATGACCAACTTTTAGTATGTATGGTCTATTTATGTGTATTTGGGAACATAGTATAGGGTTTTTTTTTGTCTATTGTTTGTTTCATGTGTATGTATATTGTTTGTTTTATCTGTTGTTATATCATATACATGTAGTGCTTGTTTCATAGGTTTATGTCAATGTTGTTTTGTAGGTTCTTATGTCATAGCATTTGTTTTATAGATTTTTATATCATAGTGTCTATTTTACATGTCGTACTGTTTGTCTTATCTGTTTTTATGTCATAGATTTGCCCTACCTGTTTTATGTCATAGTACAGGTGTCTGTAAGCCTAGTATAGGTTTTACTTGTGTAATGTTTGTTTTATGTCTAATGCCATAGTATTGTGCATGTCCCATGTCTTAATAATTTCTGTATGCATCATATATGGAAATAAAGTATTATTATTATGGTTAATTAGTCTATACATATCGGCTTTTACAGGTGCGACAGTCGCAGAATAAAGTGGGAAGCACACGAGAAGTCTTTATATACGCATTGGTTATTTTATCAGTTGATCATCTGACCCTTGACGACACCTCGACCTACTCACCTAGTTACAAAGATAGTCTCTACCTACCACCCCGATTATATAAGGCCATACGACTATATGGCGACCTATTTATGGGGACAGGGTGGCCTACTTATGGTAATCTAGCTATGGTGGAGTCTTGAAGATAGGTCGATAGGCTGTAATTACACCGTGAGTCACGTGCCTACGGGCGTTATACGAGTACCGCATTAGTCACGCGTCGACGATTCGCCGACGAACGGCGCCCGCGGCAACACCGCGCCGACACCGCACCAACGCGGCGGAGTAATAACACCGCGAACACGGTGTTTTTGAACTCTCCCTCTCTTACGCCGACACCGCACCAGCATGGCGGCGTTTCTCTAGTATTTAAGTAATAACACCGCGAACTGGGTGGCTTTGAACCCCCCTCTCTTACTACTATCCTTACCTAGTGTAACAGCCTGAAAACGTGTAGGACTGGAGGCGTCATCCTTTGGATATGCAACTTTTGAACACGTGCCTCGTGGTAAGGGCTTGAATCCTGTCTCGGATAACGTGAAGTTTCTCTTAGCGATAACACAGATTCATAGAGCCTGTAGTAAGTCACTATGTTATCAATGGGTGGACGACACGTATAGTTGGTCAGCATATATGAATGTCTGTCATTTTGAATGCTGGGGATTGATAAAGAAAACATGTATGTGTAAGGGTGGCTGATAAACTATCTGATGAAGCGACCTCAGTTGAGAGACCTGAGCCATTGTCTTAATGGACATTGGATAAAGATTAGATGGAACTGTAAATTGTAGGTCTAGTGTAGAACACTCGGTTGAGATCAGGAGAGAACAGTCCCGACACAGCTGTCAAGAATCTTTGTGAAGGCCTATAACAAATACATCCTGCTATAGAGAAACAAGCATAACTGGATACAATTATAATACTATCGACAGTCTCTTTCACTATATCGTATAAATAATCCGTTACGAAAATGAGTAGCAGACGGGAACAACCAGCCAGATATTATATCGCCATGCAAATTCCATGTTGCAAAGTGAGATCAAAGCATGGACGTATAAATCAAAGCAAGTCATTCACAAGGACCGAAGTCTGGTATAAATAACCGAGGCAGCTGAGCAGGCTATGTTTAAATTACGTCCAACCTCACTGAATTTTCGCGCGAGAGAGTGATGTTATATGAATTTGGCTACTCGATGGCAGCCTCTCAAAAGAGGAATGCGATACAATGGAAATGCATTTGTCAGGGTTAACGGACCACCCTGGATTTTCAAATAGATTCATAAAATTTCGAAGTTTGGTTTCATTTGTATTTAACGTGTACACCACTCTTTCCGACTTCGTTTTAGGTGCTCATTTTGCCACAATGTGAAGTCTACCGCGCGTTTGATTTTTCCGCCATTGAAATCGCAATTTGTTCGCTCAGGACTTTTAGCTTGGCGATTGAGACCATACTTGGTTAGATGGCTAGGAAATGTGTTTGCTAAGGTGAGAGTTGGTACGGCAGGACTTGCGATCATACAGGGAGAATTAGTAACACACCACAGGAGAATAGATTTTGTTCCTTGTGCGATCTCCAAGCAATAGGCCTGCTCCTTTTCGCGGTTTCACGAATTTACAACAATAACACCATGTTAAACGCACCGCATTTTTAAGAGTGGATTTACAGATAAACAACAACAACAACAAGCATTTTGGGATCAGATAGGTGATACTTTCACTCCTGTGCCGCTGAATTAACACAAGAAGCCCGGTGTACGGACTGATCTGCTGGTGATTTTACTAACCCTACTGGGTAAATTGTTATGAAACTGGAGAAATCAGCGTAAAATAAACTAGGAATCATGTCAATTTTTCAGTCTTGCATATTTTGAGAGCTAAATGATCTCTTTATAGCGTAGAAAAAGGGCCGTCAATTTCATTTTATTATTGTTTGCCCACATTTAACAGGTCCGGGAAATCCCACGAACTCGCGTATATACGTCAGTTCGCATATATAGGTCAACTGACCATTGAGTGATAGGCCAGTTAGCCTATATATTTCGTTGTCGAACGAACATTCCTCGCTCACTGAAAAACGATCTCAAAGTGCAAGATGGTATGTATGTGAGAGACACTTGGAGTTGTACTCTAACTAACCTGCATATTGGTGACAAATACTTTTATGGCATGTCTCTGAAACGAATTGACTAAAATAGACCCCCAACTTACCATTTCCCTCATTCTCGTACTTACGTTCATCTATCTGCATCAGATTTTCACAAAAATCAACGGAGCGTTTATATCATCTTTCTCTATTGTGGGCGCAGCCATTTGCAAAGACAGGGCCGCGTGCAACGCGAGAAAAGCATGCAGCGGTTTTCTGCAGTCATATTCCTGCTAAGTCCGTTATCCGCATTAGGGAACTTCTCATATTTTGTACTTCGAAAAACAAAAGCTGTACGACATGCAAAATATGAGAAGTTAATGCGGATAACGGACTCAGCAGGAATATGACTGCAGAAAACCGCTGCACGCTTTTCTCGCGTTGCACGCGGCCCTGTCTTTGCAAATGGCTGCGCCCACAATAGAGAAAGATGATATAAACGCTCCGTTGATTTTTGTGAAAATCTGATGCAGATAGATGAACGTAAGTACGAGAATGAGGGAAATGGTAAGTTGGGGGTCTATTTTAGTCAATTCCTTTCAGAGACATGCCGTAAAAGTATTTGTCACCAATATGCAGGTTAGTTAGAGTACAACTCCAAGTGTCTCTCACATACATACCATCCTGCACTTTGAGATCGTTTTTCAGTGAGCGAGGAATGTTCGTTCGACAACGAAATATATAGGCTAACTGGCCTATCACTCAATGGTCAGTTGACCTATATACATGTATGCGAACTGACGTATATACGCGAGTTCGTGGGATTTCCCGGACCTGTTTAAACAGGTTGGGATCTACAATCTGAACCCTACTGACATTTTATTTTGTGATATTGATTATGTAGGGTTCAGCCGTTGAACCGAAATTTCCTATCGCAAAATTTTCGCCTCCCGACCTGGGTAACAGCGGGTGGATTTCCGCTCATAAAAATCGATAATACCTACCTATTTGTGCTCGTTTGGATAAAATACATATTTGCCTACTTCCCTGGCCATTTATTTTCTCTGTCCAGCTCCTTTCATTTCCATAAACGGCAAAAGAAAAAAATATCATCGCCGACGATCTTCCAAAAACGAAATCCGCCACCATTTTCGAACACTCTCGCGTGACTCTGATTCTCACACGTGAGGTTATTCTAAATTCAGGATTACAAGAGTCGGGGGGAAAAAATGAATCCACTCAGTCGACCCAGTCGCTTAGGGAGATGAAAAATCCCATGAATTACCTTTCTCTGTATGTGCCTTTCATTATGCTCGATATCGATAGTTACAATTTTACATTTAAATGCAGATAATGTGACAGCTTTATGAATGAGCCGTTTCCGACCTTCCTGTCTACAATCCCAAATTTACAAATTAGTCTCGTGCCACCATAGTGACATTTCAAAATGGCGGCGGATTTCGTTTTTGGAAGATCGTCGGCGACGATATTTTTTTCTTTTGCCGTTTATGGAAATGAAAGGAGCTGGACAGAGAAAGTAAATGGCCAGGGAAGTAGGCAAATACGTATTCTATCCAAACGAGCACAAAGAGGTAGGTATTATTGATTTTTATGAGCGCAAATCCACCCGCTGTTACCCAGGTCGGGAGGCGAAAATTTTGCGATAGGAAATTTCGGTTCAACGGCTGAACCCTACATAATCAATATCACAAAATTAAATGTCAGTAGGGTTCAGCTTGTTGAACTAGTTGGGATCGAGGTATTACACCTTGATCGGGGTATTATGCCATGGTCGAGGTATTAGCCTATATCTCGATTGGGGTATAGGACTATGTCAACTTCAGTTTTTATATATTTATGGAAAATGTGGACATTCACACATATGCCGGTCTGCATGAATCTTTTAACAGCATCCATTGCTTCATTATTCCATGATTTTCACAGCAATGTATTGCTTCAATTTATGCAACTAATCATTCAAATTAGCCACTTCAATATTTCAAAAATGAAACATGGCTTCCAATGACATATTCGATGAAATTTATTCTGTAAATGAAAATAGCATGGGTTGGCATACTTACATATCAAGTTCATGCGCAAGTCGCAGGATTTGAGAGGCAATGCCTAGTTAATAAATCAAGTTTAACGGACAGATACATAATTTAAACTGCTAGCATGTGCACATAAAAACAGACCTCTGCTCTGGGTATTATGACCCTGCCATGTGTATGCATGCTAGGAGATTGTGCATTGCATCAGACAATTTAATATAATTGATTGATCAGTCAGTACATCTACATTCATGCAACATGGGCCGATGGATATGACTTTGAGATGGAAGTACATGCCATTACATGCCATTTTCATTTACATAATAAATTTCACCGAATATGTCATTTGAAGCCATGTTTCATTTTTAAAATATTAGAGTGGCTAATTTGATTGATTAGTCGCATAAAATGAAGCAATAAGTTGCTGTGAAAATCGTGGAACAATGAAGCCATAGATGTTGTTGAAAGATCCATACAGTCCAGGGTATGTGTGGATGTCAACATTTTCCATAAATTAACAAAAACTGAAGTTGACATAGCCCTATACCCCAATCGAGGTATAGGCATATACCTCGATCGAGGTATAATACCCCGATAAAGGTATAATACCTCGATCAAGATATTTTCCCCAACCTGTTAAATTCTCTGCGCCAGCAATAGAGGAACACGAGTCACAGAGAACAAAAGATTTGGTTGATCTGTGATCCAGCGGAAGTTCAACTGGGGGTCAGATAACATGGAGGCGGATAGGACGGAACTCAATTTTTGCTTTGAACTAAGTATGAGAAAACTACCAAACTTTCAGACGCAGAAGACATCTTAGCTCCCCAACATAATCTCAGGGGTTATTCTAGCCCGAAATTGTTCATAAACTCAATTTCAAAATTTTGAAAACTCAATTTTCGCCTATGGCGCACTAAGAATTCTACAAAACTCAATATTTTTGCCTTTTTCATCAAAAACATGATGAAACTCAATTTTTCCAACTTTTTCATCACACCAATTACAGAACTGATCGAGGTTGGGCATATGTTTGGTCATATGTTTACGACACTTTTTCAGAGACCAACAAATACTGACAATTCTATTTACATGAATTGTATCACAGTCTACAATAACATCGCTAAAATAACTCAGTGTTACGAGATAACTCATTGGCCCAAACCATGACAGGGTGCCGTGCATCATCCAACAATTGGAGGTGACATTAGCACGACGTGTCTTCTTAGAGCAACAACAACATATAGAACTGCTGCTGCATTGTCGATCAAGATATAAACTTCGGCCTAAGATAGTCAGCCGTTCACGTGTTACATGCATGTCTTGTGCGCTCCAGAACAACCACACCAAACCACAGTACGGCCGTTGTCAGTTAATAGGTTGTTTAGCATGACCTCATGCTAAAACATATGCTAGATGCTAGAATTATTAATTATTGAAGCTAAATTTTTTACCGTTAACAGAGAAGATTGTGATCGAATATATTTCCTGGCAACATTCCTGTTTTACAGATTTATACACTCTGAATCATAAATATCGCCAGAAAAAAATATTTATGAAATAATTATTCTCTAAAGAGACATTTTAAGTTTGCTTAACTTTAATTGAAACATTATGTAAATAATTATGATAGACAGTAAAACTCAAATGCACACACACATTGTGTAAACAGAAATCAAGGGAAAAAACTCTTACTTGTGACCAATATTAAAGATAACTGCAGAATTTATTACCCGAATTTTTAACGTGAGGAGTCCCCTCTTATTGAAATCTTCTTTTATTTCTTTTACACTGACTGAAGATAGGGATTCTCTGTCCACGGCGACGAATTTTGTATGACCGTCGTCCTCAAGCTACGAGTATTCGTCGACAGTCTGTGTTGTCGTTGTTGTTGTCTGGAGTGAAGATGTGAAGCGCTCCAACACTTCGCTCAAAAGCGTTTTATCACATAAATGGATGGTTAAATGAATTGGTTGATGAGGAAACAACTGATCCATAAACTAAAACCATGATGGCTTTGGTACGCGACCGTCAAAAGTGCCGGAGTTAAGACTTTACTGCCACGTGCTTCACACGAGGGAAGCCCCGCTAGAAAAGGACTGTGCCTCGTTTTGAAATAGGCTTTCCCCAAGAATGTGAACCAAGATGGCGGCTCTTCAGTCACCTTCGCGCTGTGACGGTTCATTCGTTTTACTTAGATTTGCTTACTTATTTCTTTTATGACCAATAATTACTGATAATTAAAATACATGCGGCATTATTTATCTCCAAAATATTGATGAGGGCGGATCATGCGAAACAACCTATCAACTGACAACTGGTATGTTGTGGGAAAACTCAATTTTTTTTCGTGCGCGCAGAGCGCGCAAATGACAAAAATCGCAAAACTCATTTTTTTTTATCAAAACTCAATTTGAAATTTTCTGCAAAACTCAATATATATTTTTTTCATCGTGGTAACCACGAGAAAAAACCCCTGATATATGTTAGAATCGTAAAATTTGAGTTGTACTTTTTTTTGATAAATCTCATTAACTTCAATGTTGATTGTAGACTTTCAGAGGAGGGAACAGCGGGGGACTGACGTCATGAGTCCCAGAATTAGCGCCGTTCGGCGGATCACAGGACACCATTAATACGCGGGGTACCATGACTTTAGGGCGATTCCATGTCACGTAAGTTACATTTTCATTCCCGATGGGGATGTATTTGTAACATTTGACAAAATTAACAGCCATGACTACACCAATAACAAAACAAATCACTTAAATAAAAGTATTTCTTATAATTTGAATGAGTTTTTGATTAATTTCAGTGAAACTAATTAGCATCTGGGCTTAATTAAAAAAGTGTCACGTAAGTTACTCAGAGAATTAGGGTAGTTTTGGGTCATTTGACGTATGTTAAAAATTCTCTGATTTGGATGGAAGAATCTTAAAAGTTCTCACCTATAGAGATAGCTTGAACAATGAATTAGTAGGTATGAGTATAGTTGCCATCAGTCACTTTCCCATATTTCACCACAAGGGTTATAAAGATTGTTAACCAGTGTCACGTAAGTTACAAATGTGCGTCACGTAAGTTACATGGGGTGGGTTTCTGGACTATTTATTCAGGAAATACTTGCAGAAATGTTTAGAAATTGAATAATACGATGTAAATATACAGGAAGAACAATTTCTGGGATACTTAACTGTTCATTATTTTCTAATTAATTACCAAACTCATTAGCATATTTTCAGTGAAAACATTGGAATTATTTATGGGACTGGACCCTGTACTTGTCTGCAAGGACAGTTTAGGATATCCTAATAGTATACTTTTAGTGGTAACAAAGTTAGAAATACTTAATAGTTGGATTTGCTTTTGACAAAAAAATTATTCCTAGTTTACATGGTTTTGTATATGTAACTTACGTGACAATTTTTGTAACTTACGTGACATGTCACGTAAGTTACACAACTTCACTCGCCTAAATTTCTATTCAACTATTTGTTTTTTACCAAGTTAAGAGGTGGATGTTCCTAGTGGACATAAGGTAGTTTCATTGAGGGAAGAGTTTTTTTATATCTATTACCTATATTATCTCTTGACAAAATGACCCATGAAAATTTGTCACGTAAGTTACATTGCGATAATCGGATTGAATATTGAGTGAAAATGACATAGTCTTGCCAACTTCACAAATTTGGCAAGTTTGCATGTTAGAATACATGGTTATTAGTTACTAACATCAGATATAACCAAACTGAGATGAATACTTCAGATTTTACATCTTAATTTGAGGCCTACTAGAAAATCACATTGTATGGCTGTCCGAGTTTGCTAGGTATTTTAATGGTATTTTTTTCTAGAATGTGGACCAGTCAATGACAAAAATTTCATTTTGTTTTAGTTCAGGCACTGGTTGATACAAAAAATCAACAGATGTTCCAATCCTAGCAGTTTGAAATTTGTGCAACTTTCACTCTCTGTCGTGGAATCGCCCTTTAACGGAATAGGTCGAGCACTCGCGAATGCAAACAGCGCATGTCGCCATGTCAGCTGGAGGACTTCCTTCTTACATGTAGCTTCATTCACTGCACGCAATCAAAATATTATATACTTTCTCAGCGCCAAGGTTACTTCGCCGATATAAATGTCCCCTCTACACGCTAATACCACTACTTGCTAATCTTATACTTGTTTCACCATTAACGAGGCTATATTTTTTACTATTGTTTGTGTGTCGGATGAATATAGTTCACATTTGGAACTGCTTTAGTGTGTGATCATTCTGAAGAAATGATACAACTATTAAATGTGAAGGAGTAACAACTTGTCAGGCGATGATATGCCGACTCTGGAACGAAAATAGAGGGATATGAAATGCTGCTCCTCTCTTTGAACTAGTTCGTCTCGCTAATTGATATGTTAATGAGTGATCAGTGATTGGTTAATTAGTATGCCTCGTCACATGATTGGCTTCTTGTGCGCAAAAGACCGTCGCGTGTGCTTCGCTGCGAGTCCCGCCCTGTTTCGCTGGCCAATGCTGGGCGAATACACATGCTTGTCAACTAGGCTCCATCAACATGAACGCCAGTCAACTCAATTTAGGCCAAGATTGGTGACAAAAAAAATTCCTTTACAGCTTAACGAGTGGCAAAACTGAATACATCATGCAAACGACAAGAAACAAAACTGTTGCACAAAAAATTTAAAAAACAACAAATGACGTAAAAAGAGTATTTCAATCACGACGAGAGATCCTGAAGGATCTTGGCGCCCACCATTGTCTGATAATTGTAAGCTAATGACAAGAGGATCTTTTTGTCAATTGTTACTAGGAACAAGTAATTGATTTGTAATTTTACATAAACTAGGATGAAAGTAACTCCGAAAATGGAAGTCATTGTGATAAATATTCTATATTTCGGCTTTGCTTATGCCATCATCAGGAATACATATAAACAATTGGAGTATACAGTCAGCTATATATACAAGTTTGAGTAGAAAAGGCGGCAATGCTCGCTTGTATATTTGCCGCCTTTTCTACTCAAACTTGTATATATAGCTGACTGTATACTCCAATTGTTTATATGTATTCCTGATGATGGCATGGCATAAGCCCATCTGTGACCATTTTCAGGTTCATCCTAGTTTATGTGAAATTGATCTGTGGGAATAATGGAATTTGTAATTTTGTTTGCAGAATTTTGAATCTGAGTGAAAAAGATCAAAAACTGGAAAACACCAAGATATCATCTTTCTACGTTTCAGGAGTTTCTATATTTCTAGAAACTGTACTTCTGTCAGTTGTTATAGTACAAGAGAAATGAGCAAAGTTAGTCTGAAAGTGAATGTACATGTACGGAGGATCCTTCGTCTTCATTTTGTAGTATTTTATTTTATTTTTTTATTTTTGCATGTGTCATCATTGGGTACTGGAAGCGAAGACAAATCTCTTTGACACTTTGGCATGATCTATGAAACATACTTAAGATTTTATAATTAGGAACGAAAGCTAATTCTGTTCTGTTTACTGGGCTAGTTTGAGATATCTCTTTTAAGATACCATGCTCGAAAATAGTAAGATGGTACAATACTTAATATTGAAGGGATCCGGTCCACGCAGTAAATTTGAAAATTCCAAAGTATCTGAATCCTGATTATCTCCCTTGGATCTAAACATGCAGTAGTCTACAGTTGTCGAGTTGTGACGTTGTGTCACATGAGTGACGTCCCTTCATGTAGCCGACCCACTGGCAGATGAAACGGTGGGGCAGTTCACTTGCAAACTGCATGGACTAAAGAAAACTTGAAGAAATACATTTTAATTCCAAATTATTTGAACTATGAAAGGTGAAGGTACAGATATTCTCTATAGTCAATATATAGAATATGCCCCACCGTTTCATCCGCCGACTTGTGATGCAAGAGCAGTACTTCCTGAGGAATCACAATCATAAAGTTTCATGTTGGAATCCAAGATGGCTGCCTGGTGGCCATATTGGATTTTTGAATTGGACCAGAAAAGGTATCTTGCACAACTAAACCCCAAGAGGAACCTGTGTGCCAATTTGAAGAGGATCATGCAGTAGTTCTGAAATCGCGATAACAAAGTTTCATGGGGAATCAAGATGACAGCCTGATGGCCATATTGGATTTTCCGAATCGGACCAGGAAAGGTATCTTGCACAGCAGATTAGGGGGAACCTGTGTACCAAATTTGAGGAAAGATCCATACGGTACTTCCTGAGAAATGATGATAACAATGTGTCATGGGGAAGTCCAAGATGGCTGCCTGGTGACCATATTGGATTTTCGAATCGGACCAGAAAAGGCATCTTGCACAACTAGACCCCAAGGGGAACCTGTGTACCAAAATTGAGAATAATCCATGAAGTAGTTCCTGAAAAATCATGATAACAAGGTTTCGTGGGGAAGTCCAAGATGGCTACCTGGTGGCCATATTGGATTTTCGAATCGGACCAGAAAAGGTATCTTGCACAACTAAATCCCAAGGGAAACCTGTGTACCAAATTTGAGAGAGATTCATGCTGTAGGTCCTGAAAAATTGTGATAAGGTTTCATGGGGAAATCCAAGATGGCTGCCTGGTTGCCATATTGGATTTTCGAATCGGACCAAAAGACGAATCTTGTACAACTAGACCCCCAAGGGGAACGTGTGTATCAAATTTGAGGAATATCCATGCAGCATTTCCTGAGAAATCGCAATAACAAGGTTTCATGAGAAATCCAAGATGGCTGCCTGGTGGCCACATTGGATTTTCGAATCAGAACGAAGAAGGTATCTTGCACAACTAGAACCCAAGGGGAACCTGTGTACCAAATTTGAGAAAGATCCATGCAGCAATTCCTAAGAAATCGCGATAACAAGGTTTCATGTGGAAATCCAAGATGGCTGCCTGATGGCCATATTGGATTTTCGAATCGGACCAAAAACGTATCTTGCACAATTAGACCCCAAGGGGAACCTGTGTACCAAATTTGAGAAAGATCCATGCAGTAGTTCCTGAGAAATCGCGATAACAAGGTTTCATGGGAAAATCCAAGATGGCTGCCTGGTTGCCATATTGGATTTTCGAATCTGACCAGAAAACGTATCTTGCACAACTAGACCCCAAGGGGAAGCTGTGTATCAAATTTGAGAAAGATCCATGCAGCAATTCCTGAGAAATCGTGATAACAAGGTTTCATGTGGAAATCCAAGATGGCGGCCTGGTGCGCATATTGGATTTTCGAATCAGACCAAAAAAGGTATCTTGCACAACTAGACCCCAAGGGGAACCTGTGTACCAAATTTGAGAAAGATCCATGCAGTAGTTCCTGAAAAATCGCGGTAAACAACAGCAACAACGATAGCAACAAGAATTTTTTACGTACGGACGGACGACAGACCACGCACGAAAAGTGATTTGAACAGGAATACAAGAACTGTGAGATTTGTTCAGGATTCTAGATATTTGGCATTTTTACGATTTTACGAGCAATTATTTACAAAAACGAAAATGGAAAATTAAAACAGTGCAGAGACATCATGATATAATCCATAGTGGTCTAATGACCCGTGTTATGAGGTTACTTAATGGAGTGCTGAGGCATCGGGATATAATCCATAGTGGTCTACTGACCCGTGTTATGGTGTTACTTAATTGAGGGCTGAAGCATCGTGGTATAATCCATAGTGGTCTAATGACCCGTGTTATGGTGTTACTTAATGGAGGGCTGAAGCATCATGATATAATCCATAGTGGTCTAATGACCTGTGTTATGTGGTTACTTAATGGAGTGGTGAGACATCATGATATAATCCATAGTGGTCTAATGACCCGTGTTATGTGGTTACTTAATGGAGTGCAGGGACATCATGATATAATCAAAAGTGGTCTAATGACCCGTGTTATGTGGTTTCTTAATAGAGTGCAGAGACATCATGATATAATCCGTAGTGGTCTAATGACCCGTGTTATGGCGTTACTTAATGGAGTGCTGAGGCATGATATAATCCATAGTGACCTAATGACCCGTGTTATGTGGTTACTTAATGGAGTGCAGAGACATGATATAATCCATAGTGGTCTAATGACCCGTGTTATGGTGTTACTTAATGAAGTGCAGAGACATCATGATATAATCCATAGTGGTCTAATGACCCGTGTTATGAGGTTACTTAATGGAGTGCTGAGGCATCGGGATATAATCCATAGTGGTCTACTGACCCGTGTTATGGTGTTACTTAATTGAGGGCTGAAGCATCGTGGTATAATCCATAGTGGTCTAATGACCCGTGTTATGGTGTTACTTAATGGAGGGCTGAAGCATCATGATATAATCCATAGTGGTCTAATGACCTGTGTTATGTGGTTACTTAATGGAGTGGTGAGACATCATGATATAATCCATAGTGGTCTAATGACCCGTGTTATGTGGTTACTTAATGGAGTGC